>JAOUZG010037308.1:532218-613349 GCA_026289955.1 Argiope argentata
TAAACGAATTCCTTATTCCTCTGTCTTTTATAATGCAGTTATTTATTAAATGAATTTTCTTATTCCTCTGTCTTTTATACTACAGTTATTTATTTATTAGCTGACACTTTCTCATCAGTTAATTGTATTGAGCAAAAAATGAAATAATATAAATATTTGAATCAGTTTTACTTAATATTAATGATGTAGAAGAGCACATAGATAATAAAAAAATACTTACTTCTAAAGGCCCAGCTTTTCATACTTCTAACACCGTTTACCAAAGCCATGATACTTTTTTGACACTCTCCAGAAAGTTTGGCATCCGAACCCATCCTTAAAAACATAGGCAGAGCCTTTTTCATTCGTCCATCAATAATTTTCTTCACACTTTTCTCAAAAAGTTGCCATTTTTCATGCACAATTTCTGATTCAGATTTGCTGACCACTTTAGTCGTAGAGACTTCCGATGGAGAGCTGGTGGTTGCTCTATGCTGCTGAACCCATGACCTTGGATTCTGTTGTGTTCTTCTAGCAGCAAGAGTTGAAGTAGCTGATGTCCTGTTATTTCGAGCATAACTTGATGATTCTACATGAGGACTTAGAGGTTCAGATAGCTGGGTGTTTTCTTCGGATAGAACTTGCTGTAATAGGCAAGTAATTACAATGCAAGCTGTAAAGAATTTCATGTTTTTTGACATTTTGAAGGGATTGAACGCAAACTTTGCTTAATACCAATAGCTTGAATTGGTGTTAGACAATAAATTATATTGATTTGTAAAAAGAAATGCACAGCAACACTTTTATGTACAGAATTCTTTGACGAATTTCAATGTTAAATTTACCAAATGTAAAAGCACAGTTATTTACTTCAATTTTTCACCTAATTTCAGACGATGATTAAAAAAATGAAATAGAAAGAAACAAATCTGCAGCTAATATCAAAAATGTTCTGCAGTTGCAAAAAAAAGCAAGTGACTTCAAATGGAACAAATGATTACAGTTCTTCCTATAATTAAAATGTCGCACTTCTTCGAGTTTATTAATTTCTCGTCTTCCTCGAGGTAAAATCAAAAATAGATAAATTAAGAACCATCAAAATAAATAATTTTCTTCCCTAAAATAATTAGAACTGGATTTTACACAGTCGAGTTTCCTGCTTCAACAACATGGCACTTTCTTACTTTCGAAGTAAGTAAGTAGTTCCTGAGAGAACGAAACCGTAATACATTTTCCCTCCAAGTCTGAGCACTTAGAATTCGGCCGCGGATTTTAAAAAGTGGAAACTGACAGTTGTTCTCTTTGCAGACATGTTTGCTTCCTGAAGAATAGGTTAATTCAGGGAGGGAGAAGGGGGGAGGCGACTGCCGGTTTCGCCAACCGGTATCTCTTTTTTTTACGCCAAGACTTCTGTTGTCAATACGTTCTTGTTTTGATTATTCACAGTTTGAAAAATATTTCATTAAATAATTATTTTGTTAAATTTATAATGCTAGTATATCTTAGAAATAATTAAATAAGAACTGTCTCGTTCATAACCCATGTGTTTGAAAACAGTTATTTAAGAAAATAGAATGTGAGGAAAACTTGAAATCTCAATTATTTAGATTTTATCCAACAACTTTGTTGAAAAGTTTGTCAGATTGCATAAATTGTTGTGCTAAAAGTACATTATGCAAACGCAGTTTTAATTACCTGATGCAATTTAAAACAACTACTGTACTGATAATAATATATATCTCAAAGCTTTCATTTATTTAAAATTTTTAATTAATTTTACGGAATTATCACTGATGAAGGAGTTTTTACTTTTTATTATTAGGAAAAAATAATAAAATAAAAGTGATGTTTGATATATTTTCCCTTTATGTTTATTTTAATTTGTCTTTTTAAGAGTGAAATTGTCATTACACTAAATGTGATAACAATATATTAATCATTTTATTCTGCAATATAGAGAACTTAAAATTTTTCCCATTTAAAAAAGTTAAATTAAATTTTTGCGAAAGAAATTTCTCTTAATAAATATCATGTCTTTCAGTTATTTCTTGAACATTTAAGAAATCATAAAGTTCATATTAAAGTAAACAAAGTAAAACTAAGCAAATGTTAATAATACCATCCATTATAATTTCTTATTAGACAAATTGTTAAATATATTAAAGCAAATATTTGGATTTCTTAATTTTGGCGCTTCACGTGTTTGCGAACACGAACACACACACACACACACACACACAGAGAGAGAGAGAGAGAGAGAGAATCATTTTCTCAAAACTGTTAGGGAAAAGGGATGAATTTAATCTGCTTATCTACCAAACAAATTTGTATTCAGGATTATAAATAATTTGAAAAATTATGCTCCAAGGTTAATAAATTATTATTTCATTTTATTGAAAGTGATGATTCCAATGCTTGACAAATAAAAATACATAATAATTTGACTTAAACTATTTTATAATTAAAATCCATACTTTTGACAATTATTATTATTTAAATTACGATTAATTAAAAAAAATTCTTTAAGCGACGGTTAGCTAGAAGTTGATAGAAGCTTATTTCAATAACAGCGTGTTGAAAGGGCATAAATTATACCAACTTTTGAATATTCTGAGATGGATTTAAAACTTTGTTTTCTTAAATGTCCAAATGAATGATAAAATTTGTATTATATATCTACGGATAAAATGTTATTTATTACTAACTTTTTATAGAATCTTGCAATTTAAGGTTAGGATTTGTAGCAAAGTGTGCAATACATTAACGGAAAAAATAATAAAAATGTTGTTAAATTGTTTTCTTTGTGGTATTGTCCGCCCGAATGCAAAAACAGGTTATATATATATTAAATATAATCTTAATAACGCTTTGTATAAATATTTTGTAAAAGTATTAAATATCATTTTTATTGCATATATCTTTTATTAATTTAAGTTTGCAGAATTCAAAATATTTTACTTCGTTCAATACTTCAATTTTATTTGAGATTATTTAGTGAAGTATCCGTGGATAAGCAGACAGTAAGCCCAAAACTTGAAAAACATATATAAAACGTATCTTGAAATAATATATGTTAAACTATAGTTAAATAATTTATTGATTTCAGGTAGTCAATTACAAATTGTACCATCTGGTTATGTAGTTTGTAAAGCAAAACGGAACCATCTGTAATCCTTCTTACATCAGTTTATTATCATGTCAGAATATGATGTTGTTTTATAGATTAGGTTTTTGTAGTCAACAGAAATCCGAAGGCGGAAAATAAAAATGTTATTATCTGCTCGAACATTTCAAAAAAATCAGATTTTAATATTGTGTTGCCATCGCATTTACAAAAGCTTAAATAATAAGAACGGCTTTAAATAATAAGTTAATGACTACAGCTAGTAAAATGTCATTTTGTGCGCGTGATTATACGAAATGAAATAAATTGAAATGTGATATTTTTTAAACAATAAATGCGAGACGAAGTTTTTTCGGATCGTTTGCAATACTAAAGTGACTCATTCGATGAAACAATTAAAAGGAATAAAAATATCATTTAACTTGCACGAGCACGTGGTGCTTGATCGTTCAAGAAATCATGTTCTGACATGATACATTGAAATATGCATAGCAGATTTCATTTTAATCTTTTTTTTAAGATGCAACTTTGCTACTTGAGTAAAATAATTACTTTTGAATTTTCCCTAAACGTTTTAATGAAAGAGTCGCATCCCAAAACGCAACTTCGAAGGGGATCCTCATTACATAACTTGATCTAATTCAATGAATCTTAACTATTATCTTGCAAAAGGAGATTAAATGCCAAAGATGGCAAACCGACCTCTCTTTTTACCTGCCACAAAGAGATGCAATTGTCTCTGAGGGCTAATAACCTGCTGCCCTGCTTCTTTTTTTCCTTTCTTTTTTACCAGTAGTGAAAAACTTCTCCATTCCACTACTTCCTCCTGCCCGAGGCACTAGTCCTCCTCAGTTCCGGAGATTTCCATCCACCAGAAGTACCGAAGGAAATTTACGAACAGTTAACGCGAAACCGATTGTCCTTTGTTGAAGAATTCGCGTGACCGCCTAATGTGACAGTTGAAGTTGGCGTATTTTGAATCTATCTCGAATAAAAAAGGAGGATATCTCCCAAAGGAATAAATCTCATCTTTGCCTGTAGGAAAGTGTAATGGTGGACAGTAACATGTTGCAAGAAAATTATATCTATTGTAATTAGCGACCATAAACATAATTAGTTTTTTTCAACCTAGGACCTAGTTTTGTAATGATATCTTTCTTATTTCCTGGTTTCTTTGGATGTTTTGATATTTATACACTTCAATGAACCTAGAAATTTATCTTGAAAAAAAAATTTACGAGGTTTATGAGGTTGTTTTATTGACTTTTTTGTTAGAGATAGATAAGACAAAAATACACCGTATTAATGTCCCTTCATCACTTTATTACTACGAAAAGCAAAACTACTTAGAAACAATTCGAATATATACACAACAAAACGATAACGATACAAACAAGACGATACGATACAAATTATTACAGTTGCCAAAACAAAATACAGAAAGAAATAATGAATAGATTAATTCCACAGTTAGCAAGCTTTAGCCTTCCATGTAATAATAAAAATAGGATATGCCATAAACTTTTATTAAAAAAATAACATTTTTAAACAATGGATTTGTAGAGAAAAAATATTATGAGCAGAATTGCTTGTAAAATGGCTATAGGAGATTCCAAAATATTTTAGATTAAATGTGCTAATATATAAAACATTCTGTTTAAGCAAATTAAAAGTATTTAAATTTATAGAATAACTTCATTATTTTCAGTTCCTCCTTAGTTCTAATAATTAAATTTTAAATATAAAAATGAAGTGAACATAAAAGTGTAAAAGTGAATATTAAAATGTAATTATCAATTTGAAACTAATGCAGAAGTATTTTAAAATAATTCATTCCAATCTTTTATTTTCTTAAACACTAAATATATAAAAAGAAAATAAGCTTTCAACTCCAAAAGAATTCTTTAAAGTAATTTTCTTGAGTCTCTATATTTTGAATTTTTCTCGATGGAAACTTTCTTTTTTATTTTTATGAAAGACTGTGAATATGGCATGTCTTCAAAAGTATAATGAACTCATTTTTGCAAATATTTTGCAAAGTTTGATCTCTTTTAACAAACATATGACCTGTCTAGGCGAGATCTTTTGACCTAACGAGACTACAATATGATATCATCTACACCTTATTGCAGTATATTATTCCTCCCTTTTCTTACTCCCAAATTTTCCCCCTTCTATGCATAGATAATATTTGTCTGAAGCTAGAATTGATAATAAATCATGATAAACATGATTTTCTATCCACGGTAGTAACCGAAAAGGATTCGTAAACAATTTATGCTAAAATTCCATTTATTCAAATGTCAGACAAATTATACGTACATTCAGTTTTGACTGGAATCAAATCACGTGCTTAATTAAAGTGTCCGTATCTGGTGCATTAAAAAGAATGAAAAGAAATTTTAAACGAGACAGGGTCATTTACCGGTCAACTTTTGCCCGACCGAATGTTTGTCCTACTCCGGTGCTTGTTTGACCATTTAAAAGCAAGCCATCATTAGCTAGACTATAACACTTATAAAATAATTTAATGTTAAGATGAAGTTATTATTCCCAATAATTTAAAAAAAAGCAGAAACAAGGATATAGTACGGATTAATTTAGAATAATAATAATTATAAGCTGGTATATCAGCTGTATATTGATTTTTTAATCAAGAAAACCGAATTTTTTTGAAGGGGTTTGCTCAGTAACTTTAGAGTATATTTTAAAAAAGTTTTTAAAATGAAAAAAAAAATCCTTAATTTCAGTGGTATTAATTTTATTTCAAAACAATTTTTTTCTATATCTATTCTTTTTATGTGTTTTAGTAACTGCTTTATGCAAATATATTAAATTCATTTTAATATTCACGTTATAGCTATTATATTATTAAGAGTAAATTTTAAAAATAAAATAAATATAAAACAATTGAGAAGGAAGCTATATCCTATGATATTTCGAAAGAAATCATTCGAATCTTCTTTACTCTTTTCTATTTAAATGCTGCTGAACATTTCTTAAGCAGATTTGAATTTAAGTATCTACTTTTTCCAAGTGCGTTAAAAAAATGGAAAAATACATTTTTCTTGGAATATTTATATTATTTATTTAAAAACTCAGATTTGATAAACATATTTTGCAAATAGGGTATTAAGAGTTTTAATTATAAAGGATAACAGAAAATTATATTGTTTATATTTCATATTTTTTAATCAATACAAAAAAAATACTTATCGAATTTCCATGGAAATCCACGTTTATTCTCTAAAATATTTATTATGTTTCAATATTTGAGAATAAAATTATATATACTCACAGCAAACAAATAAAATTATTACGTATCTGTTTTACAGATATATCACAAAGATAAATATAATTTTTAAAAAATATTAGTTCCCAAAGATTGCCAGCGTTCACACTAATAAGTTCTTTTTAAAAATATGCTTAGTATTTCTAATGTAAAAATAACTATATGTAAAATGGAATCATTTTATCGTCTGAAACTTTATTTTTAATTTAAATGAGAATTCAACTTGAGATACATTTTTTTTAAATTTCGTATTCTCGAAAGACTACAAATTGAACCAAACGATTTTTAAAAATCATTAAAAGTAAATGGCGTCCAAAACTAATGATTTTTTAAAATTATGAATTATTTAAGATTTTTTTTAGAAAATAAATGAAATTATTCAAAATATCTGTTATATTTTCGTTTAGCAGAAATGGCAACACTAAAGACAAATCAGTTTTTCTATAAATGGATGCATGATTTCTTTAATGAAAAGAAATTGTTTAATCAGCTATCAAATTTTTTTGATTAGCAACTTTACATACAGGATTGTATTTGTGAAGAAAGTTTGCAAAACTCTTGTAAGTAGTTTTAATTCTTCACTTCAGAAACTATTTCTAATTGTAATTTAGTGTATATAAATAACCATTCTAATTTTAAAACGTTCCATAAAATTCTTGAAGTAACTGTATTAAAAGAAA
The DNA here is from genome assembly GCA_026289955.1 of Argiope argentata. Taxonomy (NCBI): domain Eukaryota; kingdom Metazoa; phylum Arthropoda; class Arachnida; order Araneae; family Araneidae; genus Argiope; species Argiope argentata. The sequence continues at coordinate 539,294 of JAOUZG010037308.1, forward strand.
TTTATTGCTATTTATCTCCAGTTAATGTCTTGATTTAGTTTTCTTGATTTAGTTTTCACTTGCAAGGTAGGATTGGAATTATAGGGAAGAGTTTTTGAAACTAATAAAATAATAAGAAAATAAAAAAAAATCATAAAATGTTTTAGAAATATTATTCCCAATGGTCCTGCAAGTAGGTGAAAGTTAAGATGTATTCGAAATTAACTTAAAGTTTGAATATCTTTTCGAATGGAAACAAATCATATAACATCGAAGAAACGTGAAACGTATTAATATACGCCACTTTTTTTATCTAATATTGATTAAATCTAAACTATGATTCTTTTTCTTTCGGCGAAATTAGTTATTTATTTTTTTAAAAATCAACGACTAATTTCTGAGTTAATAACTAACTAACATTATAAGTAGCATGTAATCACAAACTGTAAAATTCTGGAAGCAAAGGCAATCTTAACATTATGTAATATAATAATATATGCCAATTTTTTGCATTTAGTAGAATTATCTGTTGTTATTTTGTTTCAAAATAACTTTTTCCTGATTATTTCAATTTATAAAAATGGTCAGAATTTTTTTTAAAAAAGAAAATTGACGTAATTAGTCATTTACATAATAAACAAATATTTATGAATGAAGAAATAATTTAATTGTGAAATACTTCATAAAAATTTTAATAGCAGTTTGGACTCTGAGTAATTAAATATTTATAATTCAAAGCTGAAAATTACAACTCAAAAATATCATTTTGAAGAATAAAATTTTGGAACAAAGACAATTGTGGGAATCGCATTGATATTTCAGCTAAATTCAAAATATCGTTTGGTACTTTTTTATTTTTTAATACATTTGATGAATTTATATTATTTTCTTCGTAAATTAAGATTTAAAATATATAGTAAATTGTAATTATTTTTGGAAGAATATTATTCTATGACAATTTTTTCTCAAAGACAACATAGTTTCTTGTACTTATGCACTGATAAAATTAACATATTTTAATAAACAAGACTCAAATAATAAAATTATTAACAATGTTTACAACTAACATTTCCCTTTTTTCGCCTTAAATTATGGTAAAAGTCTTTTCCAAAATTTTTGTAGAAATAAATTTTTTTCAAACAATTAATGTTAAAATAAATTAAAATCAAGTATGTAGATATTCAAATACGTGTTTGTCTTTGCTAAATGTGTTCAATATATTTCAACAGGTTTTAATTGTTAACAGTTGTAGATTCAGATACTGGCAATATCACTTTAGAATAACGGCTTTTATTCGAACAAGCTAAAAAAGTTTTAAAAAGAGATAAGGCGTGAAAATTATCTGATAAATAAAGGTATTACCTTTTGTTATCTTTCTTGTCATTTATTTTGAATACAATGCGGTTCTTTCACTAAACTGCTTTTAAAAATTCTTTGTTATAAGCCATTGCTCATTGTGAAGAAATCTATGTTTTTCAGGAAATCTTCTACTGTTGCAGATATTATCGCATGTCATGAAACAATTTGCTTACTTCCGCTTTTAATCTCTTTAAAATACAATTAAATTTTCAAACGTTTCCGCTTTTGATAAATACCAACAGTTTTTTCCTCAATTTTTTTTGTTAATATTTGTTAGTATAGTTAAATCATAGAAAATTTCTGATAAATAAAATGATTCTTTTTATTTATTATATACAAAGAAAACAACTTGTTGATATGGAATTTTAATACTTTAAAACTCTTTCTTGGAAAAAACAAAAATGTTACCTGATTTTTTTTTCAAATTCATCAAAGCGTATAACTTTGAAATCATATACATAAGTTTTATTCATAAGGAAAACAAGTATCTTTTTAGTGTAATGTTATTCTTATGCATCTATAAAATAGAAAATATTTTTATACATATGGAAAATTAAACTTAACAGCAACATGTAATTTCTAAAATTCCTCATGTTGCTAAAATAAGAGTTTGCAAGTGCAAGCATAGAATTTTGTTATTGTTAAGTTTGTATATTTTGCTGTATAATTTTCATATAAAATGACTTGCTTGTTTTTCCTTCTCAATTTTACTTTTGCCTATATGAAGTCTTGAAACACTAGGGTATTGGAAGTCTATATAGATATGAAAAAGTCACAAAATAAATACTGTATCAAAGATATGAATTAATTAAGCTAAAAGCCAATTGAAAGTTGTAGATAATGACCTGGTTTGCATATGAACTACGATCAAACATATCCAGGAGACTTTTAAATTTACATATGTTATTTATTTATTTATTTAATTATTTATATTTGTGCTCATTTATTATTTGCATTTATTTTTTTATTTAATCTCTTGAAAGATTGGACAAACAGTAGTTGAATTTCGTTCCAAAAGCAGCCAAATATTTTCAGAGAGAATTCAGAGAATTGTCTTAAAATATAAGGAAAGAGAAAATGTTTTGAGTTCATCCTACTTCACAAAAAGTGGATATTTATTTCAATTTTTACTAATGGTATTGTTGGCTAGGGGTAATATTTACATGCAATTTTATTAAATTAGCTTAAATATTAAGCTGATATTAATGTTTATAGTAAATGCCCCCTTAGCATACGGTTTTATCATTTAAAGATCAGGAGTGTTTAACCAAATTTATATAAAACTTATAGAATACGTAATAATATGCGTGCATAGAAGTATATTAAAGTGCCGAAGAAAATATTTTGAGTGTTCGAAGAAACATCAGAATTTTTCGAATAATTTTTAACTGCCCCTGAATGAAATAATATTTTTTTTCATAATTTCCAAGTCTAAAAAATAAAACAGCATGAAAATTTCATTTCAATATTATTAAAATTGAAAAAGATAGTGGCAATGCTGTGAACCTATTTTCATTTACTACCTACAGGAAACTAGAAGAGGAATTTCTTATTGAGTCATATTTTTACCTTTTATTTCAAATATTTTTTGAGCATTTTAAAGCTTTAATATTTATTAGACATGTTAATGTATTTGTTATACAAATAAATAATTATTTAAAACTATTAACTACAAACGCTCATATTACTTCAAACAGTAAGAATTATTTACTTAAAATATTAGTATAAAGTTATGATGGCGTACTATCCCGCATTCTAAAAATTTCAAGTCATTTGCGGAAACATAGAAACATTAGAAACAAAATACACTAAAACATTCAAGATTCATTCATCTCGAAAACGAGATGACCTTAAAAATTATTAAATGCATTTCTGCACTTAAAATTCTGTTTACGAATAGATAAGTAACCTCTATAAATAGCAACCAAAAACAATAATATGAGTTGCAAGTCGTTATTACGATTTTGTGAAAACCAATGAACTATAACTTAATTTCTTTTCATTGGAAATTCTAATCAATACCTTAAAAGGCCTCGTGACCGAACAACTGCAATAAAATATAAGTTGAAATACTGTCCTTGAACTTCACACTTATAAAGAATCTTTACGTAGCTGAAGTTCAAGGGCAGTTAGTGTAGCTTTTCTGGAGAAATTCGAAAAATATTTTGAGTTCGGAAGTGTTCTAATTTTTTTTTTCTGTCAGGATGCTTATTATTAGTCAGAAACTTTATATAATAATAGAGCCATTTACTTAGAAAATGGACTAAGTCCATTTTCTGTTATTATGAGATATGTAAAGGTTTGAGTTTCAATTAATTTAAAAATATTGGTAAGCATTAATAGATATATTTTTTGTGTTTTGTGGTATCAGATAATGTAAGTTAATAATTCAGTAGTTTTTACAATCCTGACTAAAAAATTGAGTTCTATTATAATCAAATGGACTTGCCGCACTTTGAAAATTAATGAATTAATGTAATCATTCATTTAATTGGAAAATAATATTTCATTTGCTTGAGCTATCTTTTAATAATAAAAACAAAATACTATTCATATTTTTATAAATATTTATTCATTTGATAAAAAGGGAAACTAAATTAAGAATATTCATGTAAATATAACAACAAACAATTCTGTTTTATTAAGAATTTCAAAGACATTATGCATTTCAGTTAATACGTAGGTATAATCAAATTGAATTTTATTCAAGATTTAACATTTTACAACATAACTATACAACAACCGAGGCTAGATTTTTCTGAAATATAATCGATCAAAAATATGCTCAATCTAAGGATGAACTTATAACACTTTCAAAATAAGCATTTTTTTTTTCAATATTCTTAAAAGCTTCTATCTCTCAAATACTAGTATCTAATTTTTTTATAGCAAATCTTGTACGCATAAAAAGGATCATAATATGTTTTATCTATAATTACCATTATCTCCATTTTTTTTCAAAAATGAACTTGCCCCACTTTAAGAAAAATAAACGGCTCAATTATTGCAAATAAATACTGCATTGAGATATGAGTAAGTAGTATTTTTTTACGGAATTCGGATACATCTTACTCAGATTATGTCAAATTTCATTGTGGAAAAATAGAATGTTTAAGTTTTAATGAGAGAATATATACAGATTTTGTGATTATCCTTTAATTTCATTGCTTTCTTATCTTTAAATTCTCACACTACATTTATTGTTGAATTTGTATTTACTTACAAAATTTTCATTGATGAAGTATAAAGATAGAGGAGAATTCATAAAAATCAGCTTTCGAAAAATTTTCGTAAGATAATTATATCTTCATGTTTGTTTGTCTTGACGACACGATGCCATTGCTACTTTAAAATTGTATATAAAAACTATACCGCTAAAAAAGCGAAATTAGATGGATCTTTACACCGAAACGATAAATTCCCATTATATTTCTCAAACGTAAATTCGGTTAATTCATTACAAATTGAAGCTATATATTGAAGATACAATATTATATAAGGTTATAAAGAGAAAATACAAAATATTTTCTTCATTTTTTATTAAATTAATTTCTATTTAAAATTTAAAAAAAACTCACTGTGATGTTTACTTTTTATGGTATAGCTGTGAAATTTGGTAGCTACAGGAATAAAGATTAAGGGGAGGCATCTTGGCACAGAGGTAGCACGTCTTCATCGTGATTTGGGAGTCCCGGGTTCGAGTCCCGGTTAGGGCATGGTTGTTCTTCTTTGTTCTGTCTGTGAGGCGTGAATGTGTCCCCCCTTCCTTTCTGTAAAAAAAATTGTACAAACGAATGTGATGAGCGTGTAGTTGAAGTCATACCCTTGGCCCTTGTAGGCGCTACTTCAAACAAGAGACGCTTTTTTCTGCTTAAATCCGCTGATGCATCAGCGGGCTTATCCATGGCAAGTGTCATCAGTAACAACAACATAATGAGTCTGTAGATCACCAACATGCATATGCATTTCCTTTTATAATTAAAGATTGATAATTTTCAGCTGGGAAAAATACGTTGAATAACAACATCAACAAAATTACATTTAATTACATAATGAACCTCCTTATAGATGTTATCAAGGAGAATATACTCTGTTTTTTTATATCTTATTATTTTTTTAAAAATATATAAATTTGATGTTTCAATAAGAAGGGTGAACAATGCAAAGCTTGTCTGTTACTTGATAATCACTTGCTATTAGATTGATAATTGTCTTTCAGACAATCGAGATCCACTTTAGTAATTTGAACTCTTTTATTTTTAAACTTACCCAACTCATGCCTTTTTATTCGCCTCTTAATTTACTAGAGCATGAAATTTAGATCCACCTTAACAAGTGAATTTAGACATTAGCACATTGAAACAAACTGAAGGCATTAAAAAACTGGAAACAGTAAATTATAGTCTGATTTTCTTCCATCTTTAATCATAATGTCATTAGTTATACCGATGAAAGACAAAATTCCGGTGTTGTTCATTAGAACGTCAGAACTTTGTTTCAAATGATATGTCGTTTTTTAAGACTCTTAATACTTTTTACGGCTGTATGTCTTTACATCGTTTTTATTTTATGCGACCGGATGATTATCTTAAACAGTGCTGTGCACCACTGCTCAAGTCATATTTTGAGGGTTAGAAGTTCTGGTTTATAGTTTTTTTTGAGTAAAAAAGCATCATTTTATCATTATTCACTATTGATGTCATAAATGATACTTCAGATAGAGCATCTTAGATATTGGCTTTGCTCTCAAAAATCTAGCTGACGATTCATTTATTGCTTCAAATAGAAAAAGAAAAAAAAAGATTTATAAAATTCTTTTGGATTTCTTTTATAATACAAATTTTACATTATAATTAATGAAAATTTGAATATAATAAAAGGACTGAATTATTTGCAGTATTGAACTATGAAGCTAATTTCACTAAAATCGAAAATAATAAAACCTTTTGAAATTTTTGCTTTTTATTTTTTTTCTTATTTACTACACATAGAAAATTATCAAATACTATACTATAATTATATAAAAATGAATAAAAAGGATGTTTTTTTATTTATTCGTTATTTTAGGAAATTTTTTGGTGCATCGAAATTTATTTTTCGCTATCTTTAAGAAACAGCAGTAATCTGCCATTAAGTATCTTAAGATACTTATATTGTTTTATGAAATATTGTTTTATGAAAAAAAAATTCAAGTAATTAGTCATTTACATCAAGATTCAAATTAAAGATAATTTAATGTAATTTTAGATATTCGAATCTTGAATCCTAAATATAAATATCATGATAAGGTTTTAAATTTGATTTGGAAAAATAAGTTTACATTTTTTTAAAAATTCAGTCTTTTAAAAAGTAATTATTGGACCAATTTGACACTCTATATCTGATATCGCTTTTTTAAAAGTTTTAAAGATTTTTATGTCATGCATATTGCATCATTAAATTACGAATGGTATTCCAACCCATAAAAATTATGATGCCATGTGATATATTCTGACTTTTAAGTGTTTGAAATTTTTCAGTATTTTTGCTAAAAAGAACTGTCGTTGTTCAAGTTTTTAAAATTCAATCTATTTGAGAAATAAGGCTTAATTAAAAACTCTGAATTCTGTGAAAACACGAAAGTTCATGTTAACGTATTAAGATAATACAACAAAAACGGTATTATTATTAATAATAATTACCAATAAGTCTGCGGTGATATTAAAAAGGCATTTCCCTCGTATTTATATTAAAATAGTGATATTGTTTATCGCAATTAATAATAGAAATTAATAAAGAAATATCTTTTACTTTTAAATGAAAATTTTTATTGTTACTTATGGCACTTGCCATGGACAAACCTCGCTTATACATCAGCAGATTTTAAGCCGAAGATAGGCATCTCTTGTTAGCGCCAACTAAGGCCAAGAGTACGATTTTGGCTGGACACTCATCACATTCGCTTGCACAGACTCTTTTTACAGGGGGTGGGAGGACACAGTCACACATCTCACAGATAGCACACAGAAGAACAACCATGCCCCAAGTGGGACTTGAACCCGGGACTCCCAGAACACGAGAAAGACTCTGCCTTTGTGTCAGAAAGCATGCTGATTTTTTTTGTACAAAGTTTTAGTAACTTTTCATATATTTTAATATAATCCTTAAGTTCTCTACATATTAATTATTCTCTACACATTTTTAATTATTTTTTATATACTTACATGTGCATGCTAATAAAAGAAAAAACGAGACAGACATTTTTCCATCTCCTCAGCTTATTAAAATTTAAAGTTAAATAGATTAAAATTTAATTTAAAAAAAGTTTATGTGAATGTGTCTAACAAACAAAGCAACAATGGAATTTAAGTAACCAATCTACAACATATCATATATTCTGTTTCAATTTATTAAATTTATAAAAATTTTGTAATTTAAAAATTAAATTACTCGCATTTTATTTTAAACGTCTTTTTATTGGTTGAACAAAAAGAGATAATCGTTTTGTTAGAACTGATTTTCAATAATTGAATTATTTTCTAAATTAAGGAGCATAATTTTGCTAGAGATTTTATTTTATTTTATTGTGTTCTTGAAGTATAATTCTGTAATAAAGAACTATCTCCTTTTCTATTATAATGCATAATTATATTATAATGCACCTCTGTAATATATTACAGTCCACGAGGTAGAAACAACCCCCCAAATTTTTTTTTTAATTTAGTATTACCCGAATATATAGTGCTGTCCTCTAGCGATTAGAACACGAAATATCGTTATCTGAAATCAATAAAGCGTGATGTTCCGCGCTGTTGAAAACCCTTTTTCTTTCCTTAGTGTTCGCAGTGAATATCATTATTTAGTGAATATCATTATTTAATTATTCATTATTTTGATTTAAAAAATAATAATAAATCCAAAATTAGGAAGTTGGAAAAAATAAAATTATATGACTTAAATTGTGCTTCAAATTCAGAATCTTTTTTTAAATAGTTTAATATTTTATAGCTTAATTTTAACATTAAAGAAATTTAACGCAAATATGAGATTGTATCAATTACTTTGCCCTCTTAATATATATAAAAGCCCTAGTGGTTGCGCATGGACATAAGTTTTATATTTCCTCCTGAACAATAGGGTCAAGTTTAACTACATTTTGCATATTTATTGTTTAAAAAAATTGTAAGAAAATTATCAACTTTTAAAATTCAATAATAAATTGAATAATCAATTAATAAAAAACTGAGCAAAATTTCCTACTTTCTCCATAATGTCATAATATAACATAACGCCATCCTGTGTCCCCGGTGCCGTAATACTAAGTTATCTAGGGACATCGGTCTATGAGAAATGAAGCAATAATTTTCAATTTGTTTCAGAAAAATTTCGAGGAAATAATCCTGAAAAAAATTTGCACAAGCTTACAACTTTTATCTTTCCAATTCTGCCAACTTTATTTTATGTGAGAACATGATGCTGCTTTGATTAGGAGTTTTTGATGTGTCCTAAATTTGAAGGAGTGAAATATTCGTTTTTTTATTGGTAGATAACGAGTCACCTGACCCATGACATTTGAGGTTTAAATTGGCAGTTTTGTTTGAGATAGCTTGTTTACGATTTCTTACTTTTAAATAATTAATTTCAAAGCGCAGAAGATTATCGTATGTTTTTTTTGGGGGGGAGGAATTCTCTTTTAGTTTAAACTATTGAAATTTTGTAAAACGCGATTAACATTTATTTTTTAATGCTATTATAAGCGCGTTCTTACTCATTGTATTTCTCAAAATACTGTAAATATTAGAATATAAATTTAATATTTCTTAAAATCGATCGAGATTCAAAACTGTGTTTGCCAGCTAGAAAAATTGAAAATGAAAGTTTTTAAAAAAATATCACAAGAGAGAGAGACGTCTCGTAATTTTTTCAAACCGGTTTAAACTTGTTAATGCCTTAAATCAATTAAGACAAATAATCACTTAAAAATAATAAGGTTCTCTCATGATAACTTGAAATTTGAGACCGTAGATTTCATTTTTTTAAAAATTTTTTATCTTTAATTTAATATTAATTTCTCAAATAAATTAAAGCAGTTTATTTTGAAATAAGAAAAAGTATGAGTTTCCTCGATAGCCAACGTTACGTTTTTGAACTATTCTACCTTATTACTTTTTAAAATTTCTCTTTTATTTCGTATCTTTAAAAAAATTCATGTTAAAATGTTTCATACGAAAATATTATTTCACTGAATTGTTATATGTGAAAGAATTTTGATTTTTATAATGCCGAATATGTCAATTAATCTCATATAAAAATGGTTACAAAATAAATCATGACACCAGTTTAAAGTAAGTTATTTTATTAGAATTAAAAAGCATTCTTCGAGAATAACAAAAAGGGGCTCAAAGAAATAAATGCTGTTCCGATATACGGATTACTGATATTCTTTCATGCAATTCACTCGATTTTATTTCAAATAATTTTGAACACCTTTTATTATTGAGAAAGTAATATAATAAATGATAGTTTTACCATTCAACCTTTTTTTATAAGTTAATAAAGAAATGGTTATCAATTAAATTATAGGTAAATATGCATGGTAATTTTAGATTAAAACCCTAAAAAATTATTAGGAACCAAAAATAAAGTTATTTATAAAGTTTTTCAACAATATAACCCCTTATTTTTAAAAACAAACAAATAATTTAAATGATAAAAAATTTAATGCCTTTTAATAATTTTAACATCTGGGAAAAAAATAAATTAGCTTGATGAGAAAAAAAAGAGAAAGAAAATAATATGAAATACAAAATCTCAAAATGAGATATGAAGTAGTATGTGCGTATATTACAAAATTTAGCAAATAACTTACGTTGCAATATTTTGAAATTATATCAAATCCTTTAGGAATCCTTTTTAACATTATCTATGAATAAACTATAAATAGATTGCTTCATATATTTTTTATTAAAAGATTTTGAAAATCATAGATTAATATGTTTCAAAGATGAGAATTTATTACATGCATGATGTCTAAAAATTAGAGGTATTAATTCATATAGAATGGTATGTTTCAAATAACTGTTTATTACAGTAGGAATTCAAAACTATCAGTAACAGAATTTCAAACGCAAAATGAAGGATTCACCTCAAAATTAAAAATATTTATTTCCCATTCAAATAGCAAGTTTTTAAATTTGTAGAATCATTTTCTTTTCACAACAGTAGACAAATCCATTTTATTAGCATCATAATATTTAATGTTTATAATACAAAATAAGTAATTATAGAAAATTTTCAGAATTTTCTTGAGCATAATAATTTCTGCAATAATAATCCTCAGCATTATAATTGTCAATTTTCTTTAATTTATATTAGATATTTTTGAGAACATTTCTTTTTCAAAATACACTAATATATCTTGATCAAATGATATAGATAAATATATCTTGTTCAAAAATCACATATTTCATTAAGAGAACTGCAAAAGTTTTAAAAATATTTATTTATATTGCAAGTCATTGAAAGAAGTGAATATAAATTAGAGTCTAAAAGTCGAAACGAGAAGAAACGAGCACTAAAAGCATGGAATAAATATATATAAATATAAAAGTAAAGTTGTTGAAAAATTCAAAATATAAAGCAAACGATATAGAGCAGTTCGAAACTTTCTAAGTTGAAAGGATTTTTGATTGGAATCGCAGAAAATTTAAACAGTAAATATTCTATTCAAAATTGATGATTTCCATTATTTTATCTATTCTCAAAGATGTGCAAAATTCATTATGAATTGAAATATTAACCTAAAGACTGAAATACCACAGAATTGATTTCAACCAGGTAAAAATTATTTCTCTGAAACTTTCACAGATATTTAAAATGCGTATATCTTATTCATCTATCAAAACTTTTCAAAGAGTACAGTTTTACGCAAATAAAATGTAAAATTAAAGAGAAAAAAATTCATATTCTTTCAGATTTAGTGCTTTTTCTTCCGACCGAAATATTAGTTGCAAGTAATTAGTTTTGTATTAGTTCTATAAATAATTAATTAAACTGCAAAATTTTAGGCATATCAAAAGTTTATTATTTCAATTTTGTTAAAACACGAATAAATTTTATTGTTGTTTTAAAAATGATTTTTCATTATTAAAAGAACAGAGGTTATTCAGCTATTTTGGTATTATTACGTTTTAAACTGAACACCAGTCTTCTGATTAGAATACAACTATTTGCTAGCACGAAATAAGAAATGCTTTTTTTTATTTATGAGCATATTGTACTTCCTTCACATCTGCGTCTATTTTTGAACACAACAACAAGAACAAATATGTATTATTCCACCGTAAAGACGTAGCACATTATATAGTTTCTGGCACATGAGAATACCTTCATGAGGTTTTGTATGAATCTTCAAGAAAACGTCTAAAGACACACATAAAAAATTAGCACACAAATTCTAAACCCGACACTCTTGAAAATAATTGAACGCATTCGTTATTTCAGAAAGAAAAACAGATTCAAAGTACATTTCTAAAATGTCTCTAAATAAGCATTTATCGAAACTTCTTTTAGACAAGTTTAAATACATGAGAAATGTACCTGTGCGCACATTTAGTTATATTTTGTGGTGGTTGATACGTAATATCATTATCTCTAGAGATGAATTATCAATTGCATGATTGTCCATACGTCAATCATTATTTTCTAATCGATACATCCTCTGTTGACGCAACAACACCTTTTAAAACACCTCTTCAGTTCAAAGTTAAGACAGATGTCATAAATATTCAGCGAAATTTGTATTTCTTTTTCATTTAAAGTTTTAAATGAGCATTGAAACACTTTAAATTCACCTCTTGTAGATAAGAGGCCATCTAATTGCCTCTTTTAAGTTCATGGCCTGTAGTTTAAGTCGAATGGAATTTATGGTAAGGGTTTTAAACTATTTTGTTTGTTGGCGTATATGTTGTTGTTGAGCACTTTCTTAATAGCAGAAGTCTTCGCCAGTTCTGGAATGGGAGCTGTGTAATCTCCCAGTATGAGACGCATCAGAGCTTCAACAGGACCGTCGAAGAGGAAGAAGCAAGCCGCAGCTAAGGCATAGGATGTCATGATGTGTCCAAAGAAAAAGTAGGCCTGGAACAAGAACACCATACATTAGAATTATTACCCTTCTATAGCAAAAAATGTGACAGCTGAAATTCTCTTGAATTAATTAAACGTATAGCTTCTTAAAAATGCATGCTTAGACAGAGTAATGATTGAAAGGGTTTTATCTTTTTTCCGAGTAAACTATTAAACAGAAATTTAAGAAAATACGTATCAAAATAGAAATTTTCTATGGATTATTAAAGGCGAATAAAGATGAAAACTTTTAAAACTTATTAGTTTTTTAGAAAGCTTCATCTATAATCTTCGAACAGTAATTTTATTTCATTAGTGATACTTAGTGAGGAGAACAGTATTTTACAGGTTCCTTTGATAAACTTCGTTCATTCTTTTCTTGATATTGGTATTCAATTTCCTTTTAATCCGTTTTGGTTTTTATTAATTCGAAATTTGTGTAAGGATTTATTTGATTAATGATTTATTTAGATATATAATATCTACGTATTGTTTGTCAGTAAATATCTGCTACATCGATCTCTTTTTTGTGAAATCAAAGGCGGTTGACGAATTCGTAAAAGCGTAGAGGATTTCCGTATATGAAACTGGACAATAGCTTCCTGTTTGCATAAAATAATTATTATGTTTTATTATTTTGTTAATTTGTTTTCCTTTAAAATAACTCTTAAACATAAAGTTACTATGCGCATGTACTTAGTTTTATTCATTTGTTATTTGTCTTTTGTGGTTACGCAAGATGTAGATTATATATGTATATATATATATATATATATATATATATATATATATTGAGAGAGAGAGTAAACCTAAACACACACGCACGCACACACACGCACACATTTTTAATGAAATGTGAAGCTCTTAAATTTGAGTAATCAGTTTTTATATGAATTATATTTCGAGCAGATTTTAAAAAATATAATCTTTATATTACTAATTTAATATAGGTTAATAATTTTTTATGAGGATACCTCATCATAGGAAAGTTACTGCATAATTTTTTATTTAAAATAATTTTATGAAATAGATCGAAATAAAAACTGAAAAAATTATTTGAATAGCGATTATTAGAATATGTGAGATTTATAAACCAAAATCCGTGGATATCTAATTTTAACTTTTTAACTCGTAAAATTTGTTTCATCCTTTTTTCAGATTCTTTTCCTTATCATTCAATATTGTTTCAGCGTTGAACTATGGCTTAAATTATTTATGAATTATTTTCTGCCAATTTCTAATTTTTACATAACAATTCTACTTCCGTCAACTTACCAGGATGATATGATTGGTCTGTAAACGTTCTCGAATGTATCCGGTTAGAATGTACTGAATGAGGGGGTGTATCAGGTAAACCATGCAAGTCAGTCGACTCAAAGGAATGAATACTTTCCACGACAATATGCTGTTGATTAAACCTAAAACATTATGAATAATAGAGATGTTAAATTCTCGTAAATAATAGTAGCTCAATCCTCCAAATTTTATTGAAGATAAGGCATTGTTTTACGCTTCATTTCAACTGCGATATAAAACACATGAATAGATTTATTTCAGCAAAGAAAACAATGTAGTTATTCTTATTTCAACTCTCTTCTCTTAATTTAAAACATTCATTGTATATTTAAGTAATTTTTATGAGTATATAACAAATGAGGATGAGAAAAATAGAAAGATAATACAGAAAATTAAAATAATCTTTTTTTTAAAAAATTTGATATCTCAAACGATTCATACAAAATATTTACGATTCTACTCTGTACCTGCAAAAGGTTTGACTTGGAAGTCATGTCAGTATTGCATTTTAAGCATAAAGTAAACTAATTTTTAAAAAGTGATAATTAGAAATTTTTTATAGCATAATACGTTTATTGAACATTTGAAATTAAAAAGTGCACAGGAAGAAAAACTTCGTTCTCGAAAATTGAGAAGTAAGTATCGATACATTTTAACAATATTATTTGTATTTTGCGAATATTTTTAGCTCAAATTTAAAATAATGAATAAAATATTTTAAATATATATGATATGCTATCTCTAATTTTTGTGATATGGAAAATGAAAATGTGTACAAAACACTTTCTAGGGTAAGAACCTGGAAAGTCTTAAGTCTGCCATCTTAAGTGCATTGCTGCGTCTGGGTAATAGATGTTCACATTGAAAAATGGTTAAATAGAGAATTTATTAAAAATTAATAAAACTTTTGACTTTTTTTACAACTTTTTGAAGCATAAAAATCATTTTTAAATCTCTTTACAATTCATAAAGTAAACTTCTTGTGATACAATTTTTAGGATAATGTTTCCTTTAATTTTAGAGAAATCTTTAAAATTACATTTGATTGTATTTTACTACCAGAGATTCTTTAAGTCACTGCATGTATACAAACTCACATCGTCAAGATTTCAACTGTATTTTTAATTCCACCTTATTTATATTATATAATTTAAGTAGATTTCAAAAATGAAATATAGGTAAATGAATCTTGATGATAGCATTATCATATCTTATTTTGGATATGAAATAAGATATTTTTAGCTTTTTTACTATTAGAGTTTAAAGAGATTAAATATTTTTCATAGTTAAAGTTTTATATTTTTAAAAAATAATTCTGAAACCTTATAAAACTAAATATAATTGATAAAATATTAAATAATGGTTGCTTTTCTAACACGTCATTTAAATTGTTCAACAATAAAAAATAAAATCGTAATTTTCATATGCTTTTAATTAAAATTCTTCTCCATACATTTATAATACACCGATAGTAATAAAAATTATATAACCTTACTGTTTAAAAGACGATTTTTAATTTTAAAGATTAACTGTAATATTTAGAGAAATGTTCCCAAATTCGCACAAGAAATGACGAACTGCAAAACCAAATAATCAAATAGTTCAACCTCCATAACCGGCAACACATATTATTGTAATCCAGGACAGCCCAAGGGCCCAGGCGGTCCTATGCGTTGCAGCATATGCCAAAGCAGCTGGCGTACTAGGCAAATTGCCCTTGTTCCATTCCAATACTCCATAGACCACAGCTGCTGTCACTGATATTGCACTACCCCAACCGATAATGTGATGGTACTGCAAAGTAATAAAAAACTCTTTTTAGACACTGGATATTTAGAAATATTATTTCCTATTTTTAAAACTTTAACTATATTTTGAATATAAAGTGTTGAATTCAAATATTAATAATGTCTATGCATAATAAATAAGGTTTAAGTTCGCGTGAGCTGAAAAAAGTTATATAAAAGAATTGAAGTACAAATATAAAAAATTCAAGAACATTTTGTTAAAAAAAAAAGAGCTAAGACAACGTTATTCATGTTTTCACTAGAAATCTTGATGTCTTTACTATGTTATTCCGATTCTTATTTCGATGACAGCTAGAGAGTAATGATTATTTTCAAATTTGATCTACTCTAAATGCCAGGAATTAATCATCTAAATGCAAATTTCTGCGCATACTTTAAATATTTTTAAAAATGGAAATAGTGTTGTCTGCCGTTTTTTAAGTGTTTTGGGACCTATTTCATAAATATTAGTAAAATTCATAATATGAATAGTATTTAATAGATTACTACCATTCACATATGATTAAGTTCAGATACTATATTTGTTTCTGTAAAAATTCGTTCAAATTAGTAACATCAGTGGAAGACTTACGAAGCGGTAAATATATTTTGTATTTTCAGCTCTTAAAATATCTGATGTTATTGATAAACGGGATAATACGTCAGCATAAGTTTCATTGTAATAGGCCAGTGAGGAATATGTAGGGTGAAGCGGTTAGTAGCAAAGTTGTCAGAGGTGAAAGGGTTAATTCAGTAATAACTCTTTCCACATACAATGATGTCTGATTCTAGTATGAAACTATGGAATTTTTAAGTTTAAATCAGTAGTTATGCTAAATTATTGTTATTTGAAATTCGGAATTCACTTTAAAACGCTGCATTTTTTCACATGTCTTATATAAGGGATTGAACTAATAATAAATACCGTATATAGGATGTGACATTTTATCAGGATATTAAGTAAATGTGTAAAGCAATAAGTTAATAATTAAATTAAGAATTTTAAAAACAAACCGGCGACAATTTTTTATAAAATTTTTTACTGTGGGCCATGCATTTGGCCCTTTTATTGTACGTTGAAGAATAGTAATACATAAATTCATTCATTAGATAAGAATTTCTTTTTTCATTTTATTAAAAAATGATATGAATGTGTATACATTTATAAAACTATGTTCGTTAGAAATTTCATAAAATGTTATGTCTCACAAGATTACCTGGTTTTCAGATCATAAAAAAAGAGATAAAAATGAAATCTGCTATGCATATTTCAATGTATCATCTCAGAACATCATTTCTTGAACGGCCAAGCACCACGTGCTCGTGCGAGTTGAATTATATTTTTATTCCTTTTAATCGTTTCATTGAAGGAGTCACTTTAGTAATGCAAAAGATCCAAAAAAACTTTGTCTCGCATTGATTGCTTAAAAAAATATCACATTTCCTATTTATTTCATCTCATACAATCACGTGCTCAAAAGGATATTTTTCTAGGTTTTATTGGCTGTAGTCATTAATTTACTTTTTTAAATCAGAGTTTTTGTCAATGGGATGTCAATGATTTATTAAAAATTGATTTTTTGAGATACTCGTGCAGATGATAAAACTTTAATTTTTCACCTACGAATTTTTGTTGACACCAAAACCCTCATCCCAAGAACAATATCATGTTTGTTTAGCTAATTTAGCTTTAATTGGTTTAGCTTTAGGCTAAACTAATTTAACATTAAAGCGGAAGAATTCATTTTCCTTTCATTTACAGCTCATTTTAGTTTCTGATTAATTATACATTTTTAATCCCTGTTCACTGTTTAAATATTGTTGTGCTTTTATTTTGCAAGATTTGCATCTATCACTAACAGCGCGATATTTTCTGCAATATTGTAACGGTATCTTTAGAATGATATATAGCAGCTTTGAGATAATATACAATAACATGCACTAATAAGATTGTAAGCAATTGTTAATTTGTTAGCATAATGATGCAATAAATTTCATACACAAAATAGAATAATTACAATTTTTTAAAAACAATGTGCTAGATAATTTTAAGATAATAAATTTATATTTGTAAAAGTTTAATGATTTTATTGAGAATAAGTAATTGGATTAAAACAATGCTTTTTTAACAAAACGTTTGAAATTTAAAAACTATTCTCATTATTAATACAAAAAAAGGAAATTTACTCAGCAAAAAGATAAAAATTTCGCAGTAAATATAATTTAAAAGTCTTAAAATATTCAGAGTAATCGTCTAATGTAACTGTAAACAGTATACGATGCATTTCAAATTTTTTTATTGCTTTCAAAATTTCTACTTACTGGCTTCAATTTGATTTCCTTGCATTTGTAAAAAAAGTATCCTGTCGCCAAGCCAACGCAATAGGGACCAAGATGGCAGAATGGTTTGCTGATGATCACATGATTCAAGAACTTTCGTTCTCTGAAGAAGAGCAAAGATATAATTAAAAACTTTTAATCTAAATTTTTAAAATCAATTAACTTTTTTTCAGTATTGATAACTTGGATAAGAAGTAGTTTTTAGAAAAATTTCTTTTCTTATTAGTATACATAAAAGTGGTTTTGAAGAATTGTATTCATTTTAAATAATGGGATCAACTATTCGTTATTTCAAATTACTTTTTAAAAATATTTAAAAAGTGCAAATTTCTGAAAAATTAAATACTTTTTAAGGATATAAATCAATCCTATTAGGGTGTTTTCATTGTAATTCAAGCATAGCGCAAAATTACAAACTCCACACTCTAAAACACAGGCATGTGAAGCATTTGGGGTACACGTGGAATGATTTTACAAGTTTGATCACAACATTACTGAAAAGTATATCAAGTGCATAAAATGCTGGTGACCTCCAGCAATCATTCTACCACAATATATTTATTAAACCTATATATGAAACATTTTAATGAAATCAAAATAAAATTTAAAAGGTATTTTTATTGCGACTATTCCCAACATATTTTTTCATTGGAAAATGGTTTTATTTTGCTATGTCAGATGTTTGCCAATATTTTTATAAGCTATCATGATATGTATAACACATTTATGTGAAAAAAATTGAGAAAAGAAGTATATTTACAAAAATTATAAAAAAAATTATTGAATTGAGTGTATTTAGAAAAAAATGAAAATCAGTAAAAAAAAACTCAATTTATCAGGAAAAATATGAGTTGGAAAAAAAAGGGAAGATCTTTTACAAAAAGTGTAAAAAAAATTTATGCAATTTATGGCATTTAGAAAAAGAGTGAAATTCAGGCCACTGAAACCCAACCCATCGATATATGTCTGAATAAGAAATCTGTTCATAGGAATGCAGAGACACTCAATATCTTCCAGAGCTAATTTCGAATTTTTCCCTAATCTCTTTGAATGCACTACATCTGAGAACCCGTAGAAAGAGAAAAGAAGAAAAAAAAATGACATCTTTATTTCATACATAATTCAAAAAGAGAAACTTTCTTGCGACGAGCAGATGGACTTCGACATCTCCACATTCCGTGCAATTATACACAGATCGATACCACATTTTGTTTCATCTTAATTGAAGATATCGTGAGAGACATTCCTCAGTCCCCCAAGATAAATGTTAGGCACTTACTCTGGGTCCGGGAAACTGGCTAGCAACGTTGGGGGTACTTTGTAGTAATACGTGAGGAGTCCGGTCATCACCATGGAAACCATAATCATAATAATGTTAAGGGCCATTCCAAACATCGGCCGCCTAGAAATAGGAACAGACTTATCAATACAAGTACAAGCAAAAATAAATTGAGTTCCTTGAACACCACCGAAATTTACGTAATGACTCTATTTGTTACTTGCTGTTATTGCATTCGAGGGAGGTTCTTCTGACATCTGCTGAAAGTTCACACAAGTCATTGTCTCCAAAAAAACCGCAAACATGAGAGTGTATTCATTATTTTGTAGTAATGGCATTCCATGTATGGTATTGACTACAATCCTATTATGGAAAGGCTTCAGTGGTAGATTTTTTTTAATAATAAAAGGACTTACAATTTCCATAGGTAGATGTTTCTTAGAATAAGTGCGTATCAACGAAAGAAATTGAGTTAGGAAAACCTAATTGTCATCATTATGACGATGAAATGTGAGTTGAAAATGAAAAAAACTTCTATAAAATATCTTTCAATTACCCTTTCAAGCATTTGGAAATGAAAAATTTTACTTTTCCTATTTTGGTTGCATATAAATTTTTTATGATAATATCTTCCTATTGTAAATTCAATTCCTTGAATCCATTAAAAAAGTTATTCAAACAATGAATTTGATATTAAAAAAATTTCGGAAACATTTACAAAAGCTATAGGAACAAATACTTCTTTTTAAACATTTATAATAAGAAAAAGCTTTAAAAATAAATACACCTCTGATTATCCGTGGTATTGAGAATTGTAGTAATTGTAGAAGGAGTGAAATAAGTAGGGAATTTAAAAGAGATATCAATTAATTCAAAAACACTTTTGAATAATTTTCTTAAATACAGATATAAAATCATTACTTAATGAACAGTAAAATTCAATACTTACAATCTTTATTAATGTTTGTTTCAAAAAAAAATATTTTTGTTTTTTAATCAATATTTGTTCCTAATCAATTATAACAAGATTTTGACTTTTGAAGAATATGCATAATCATGAATTTACATTAAAATATACAATATTTCGGAACAGAATTCTGATGAAAAGAATGATTTCTAGATTGCTTTTCCTCGTTCAAATTTTCATATTCGGCCAGTAGATATTTATGCTGTATACATTAATGAGATCAACTTAAGCAGAAAATCTTTATTAGAATCAAAACTCAAATTCTAATAGCATAATATAAATAATCTGCATTCAGTTAATGATTTTATTTAAAATCAAAGTATTTGAATCAAATATATAATGAATTAGTTTCATTCGTATACAACATAACTGTTTTAGAAGAATCGTACATACTTACTTGATAAGAGCCAATAAAATGAATAGAGCTATTATAAAAAGTTGGAAATCACATGAAATGTACCAAGAATGTTCCAGACACTGCAACAAAAAAAATTAAATTAAGATAATTAATTTCATGTAAAAAGTTTAAGCAATGTATAGATATCCCTAAAAAGATTTGTTAGCTAAACGATATATTTGTGACGAAATTACAATAAAACAAAGATTTGTTTATTAAGAAACTTCAAAAATTAACGAGAAACGAAGAAAATGCGATTAACTAATATTAGCTTTAAAAATCGCCAATTATATAACTGTACATCTTTAATAATAGCATTATCCTAATCAATTATAACAAGAATATAAGATTCAATTATAACAAGATTAATAGATTCAAAATATTATTTAACTATCAAAAATTTAAACAGCATAGATGTATCACGAAACAGAAATTCAATGATATTAAAATCTAAGACAACTAATTTGTGAAAACTTAACCATAATTAGAGGGTGACAATTGATAATTTTTTCAAATAAATTTTTAATCATGTTTTTAAGGACGTTGTCTTGAAATCGGCTCAATGAATTGAAAGGCTGGCATGCATCTTCGTCGAATCGTCGGAATACACATTGTGAGATTAAAATCTTCTGAAGTCAATTGATAGTTAGGATGATCTATACATTAATAAATACGATTTTCGTTCGACTCTTTATCAATTTTAATAGAGGGAATCTACCTGCTGATAAGTTTTCAAAGCACATATGAACTGTACTCATCTCTTTTTACCTATCTCTTCACTTATATCATCTTACTTATCTCTTTTTATTCATACTTATTGCACGGATAATTTTGAATAAAGTAGATAAAAGTTTTAAAATAATTATTTTGATCTTATTTTTGCCTGTTGAAGGGTATTTAAATAAATGTGTTTCTTCAAATGAATATAGTTTACAGAAGATAACGGTTTTGAAATAAACGTTCGCATACATTTTTAAACAAAAAGCTTCCATTGTCTTTATAACTGAAATTTCAAAATTTTTATTTAATTATTAAGTGATGCCGCTATAGGGTCTGGATAGCCAGGTTGTTAGGATGTTGGATTAGTATCTCTGTGGTTCTGAGTTCAAACAACTCGGAGGATGAAGACTCTCCGAGTATATGGTAGCTGGTGCACGCATAAATTAGGTTATAACAATAAAATTCTTCAAGACAGTACCATAGGAGGCAGTGAATGAGAGCTGATCGTTTTCTGATTCAGATCTAAATTGCGGTCTGTGGATGTGTGAATGTAGTAAATAAAAGTAGTCCGCCCCATGAAAACGACTGTGAGGCATGAGAAACTAAGACTCACTTTTCGCGCTAGATGGGGCTACTGAAAAGAAACGCTAATACTTCGCCTAAAACACTACCTTCGTCAGTGGACTTGTCAATGACAAGTTCCATAAGCAACAGCAGTATAAAATGTATTGATATTAATGCTTTTTTTAAATATGTGTTATAAAAGTATGCTTGATATTTTTCAGAAAAAAGAAAGGAAAAAAAATCATAAATTGTATGATATTCCTTACTCTTTGCCCTGGTGTTGTGATGAAGTTGTTGATGAAGAGCAGATTTGTCCACCAGTTTTGCTTGCACGAATCTACTACTGGATCCACAGTCTCGTTCCAGAAAGGGCCAGAACCCAAATGAGGAAGAATAAAAGTAGCACTGATGACCATCATGTATGCAGGGAGGATCCTGAAACAAAAACAATTTCAATAGCTAATTTTTTCAAAAAAAAAAAAAAAAAAGGTTAGGAATAAATTTTATTTCTGATATTATTAACTTAATCAACATGCACTTATATTGAATGTTCATTTTGTCGAATGTAATGTGATTTTGGGATGCAAGTAAACGAAAAATTTAAACACAGTCTAAAAACGCTCAATGTGATAAACTCATTCTCTTGAGTTTTTTTGATAATAAAATATTCCGGCTAGATATATTACTAAAAATAAAATGTATCTGGAAAGCAGTCCTGACTATCATTTTAATTGAAATAACTGATGCTTAAGTTATTATTTAAGTTTTCAGCTCTTTATACCTGAAACAGAAATCTCTTAAAATACATAATCTTTCATGTTTCTATTGTATTTTGAGAACATACAGAAGAGAATTTTATTGTCTGATAAATAGTTTCAGAAATATATTTATTAAACTTTTTTACCGTTGAAATACACGAATATTTCCGTAGTTTCTCTAATAATAAGAAAACGTTCTAAGGCCTTTATTACTTTAGTTCTTTCAGATAGACCTTATTAAATTTAAAGAATATATATACGATGGTGGGGGAAATGCTGCTTTCAAATATCCTATTCTTTGATATTTATAATCCTGGCCATTTTGTATCTACCCTTCCATTTCTGAAATTTAGAGAATTCTAAAATGACTGGGCTAGAAAATGATTACAGTAAAATGCAAGAAATTAAAACAAGAATAAAGTATCGTAATTAATTAATTTTTCTAATAAAAAATCATATTTCTTAGGGCGAATAAAAAAAGAATGAAACTTTTTTCAAATTCATATTTTAAGAATTTAGAAAACAGAATTAGGCAAATAGGTCCCTGTCAGAGTTTATTATAGAAGTATTTTGAAAGTAATATTTCACCAAGCCAAAGTTTTTTTAATGTGTTTTTTGGTACGGTACACTAATGACTAAACACAACACATGTAATCAAACTCAAGTTTAATGCATTATATAAATATGTTAACATTCAATCGAATTTGAAAGGTAATAAAAGAATAGAATAATGAACAGAATTTCATTGACATAAGTTAAAAAGAGGTAAAATAGAGGAAAAATTGAAAATATTTAATGTTTGTGAAAAAGCGGATAACTTATTTAAAAAAATTAAAATGTTATGATGATCTTACTCTCTTAGTAAGTCTAACAAGCTCGAAGATAACGAAAGAAAGAAATCAACTCTGAGAATAAATTAACCTAAACAAATTCGAATAATACTGTTTCTAGGTACTTGAAATTCCTAATTTAATACAAAAAATTATTTTTTTCGAATCGGATATTAAATTTATTTCAAAACAATAAAAAATGGTAAATTTAGTGCACTCATGTATGTTTTTTTTTATTTTACCTGATATGAATTTAGAAGAACAAAATAAGTACAATTACAAAATAATTTTATTTCCGAATTTTCACAATAATAATAAAATGTATATAAAATAAAGCATTACATTTTACAACTGGTACTTCCACTTTCTTTCTGCATTTTTTACCTCATCATATATTATATAAACCGAGCTCTAAATGAATTATGAATAGTTGATCACACTTTTTACTATGACAAGAGATAAGCAATAGAATCTCAACGAAATTCCATTTATTGAAATGACATCTACTATTATGGATTTTATTATTTTTATTAGCGATCAACACAATCGCAGAAAAATAAATAGCCTTAAACACAAAGCACTCTTTTAATTATAAAGAAATGATTCAAGATTATTTAACTCAAAATATAATCATGTCGGTTGCATTGTATTGGAGAGCGTTTTGCTTTCACCATAACGCCAAACTATGCTATTGCATCTGGTCGAACTTCAGATGATCACGGACGATTTATCACGATGGGGGGGGGGAGACTGATGGATTGTTTATAATATGCCCATAATAGTAAAAGTATTAAAACCATACCTTATGAGTCTTCTGAAGAAGAGACGTGGTATGCTGTAATAACCATGCTTGCTGGCACCCTGAAGTGTGAGGTAAGACAGCAGAACGGCACTGCAACGATATTTAAATCATCATTAGTTAGAAATGAGATATTTCATTCAGATTAAACCGCGAGAAGCATTAGCCAAAGCACAAGAGGTACCTTATGAAAAAGAACGTATCAATCGACACGGTTGAGTTGACAATGATCTGGAACAGGAACCCCTCGGCAAAGGAGCTAGCTTCCGACAAGTTCCCTGCGATGAAACAGAATTTAATATATTTTTATTTAGGTTTTTTAGGTAAAAATATATTACTTTTTTAAATATGTTTTTAAATAAATAGCTTAAAATAACGATTTTGTTATATTCGGGAATAGTATCAATGTGAAACTTGACGGTTTCAAAATCAAAGTTTCACCTTAAGTGAGTTAAAAAACAAATCTCTCACTTTAATTCTATTATAAAAATCAGAAAATGGAGATAATTATTTTTAATTAAGTTTTCTGGAATTACTAAACAACCGAAATTTTCTTTCTTGTTCTCAACCTATAACTTGACCAAAAAAAAAACTATTTCACACTACCCTATGCGGAATTCAGATTATCAGATTAGATAATATAAATGAGTACAGATCTTCAAAGTTTGTTTTATTTTGCTATCATTGCTTAAATTTATCATATTATTTATTACTTTACATTATTACATTGTAATTATTGAATGTATTCTTTTTAATATTGAATATTATTTTTAAAATAAGGATCAAATGAATTTTTCGTGGTGTATATTATGAATCAGTTTAATTGTCGATCCAACTGTATATTTAGTAAGGAATTCTTGAATGATTAAGAATTGAAAGAAATCTCTTGAGTTTTATAAATTTCCTCATATATTTCGTAATATTTTGAAGATGGTTAATTTTATATCCTTATTAGCAATTCAGATTCCTCATTCTCTGTGACAAAACAGAATTTTATTTTTCTTTATTTAATTTGATTAACGATTTTAATAGAATAATGCCAATATATCATAATATAAATTTAGATACTGTTATTGTTGTTACTAATGGCACTTTCCTTGGACACGCTCGCTAATGCATCAGCGGATTTAAGCCGAAATAAGCGTCTCTTGTTTGAAGTAGCGCCAACTAGGGCTAAGAGTACGACTTTAGCTACACACTCATCATATTTCGCTTGCACAGCCCCTTTTTACAGGGGGGCATAGTCCCACGCCTCACAGATAGAACACAGAAGAACACTCATGACAAAACCGGGACTCGAACCCGGAACGGCCAGATCACCAGAAAGACGCGCTACCTCTGTACCAGGACGGGTATCTTTGTTCTATCCACATCTATATAGTATAAATCTTACTGCTAATAATTTCTACATTTTTATTATTAAAGAAATTTATCTTTGTCCTTTTGATTCTGTTCAGATTATAGCAATTCTCAATAACTTGTTAGCAATTTTTAAACATTAATTTTTATTTTGTTGATTGACAAATTTCTTTAGCAAATAGAAGTACGATTCTTCTGAGCTTATTTAAAGGAAGCCAAATTCATATTAATTTTATTTTATCATATATTATTTATGTGATTTATTTAAATTATGGCGATCTATAAATATGTATTTGTTTAATAAACAAAATAATATTTTCGAATGTATTGGGAAATTCAGAAGCGAAGCAATAACTCTGAAATTTTTGGAGAACTTATTTTATCGAAGTATTGAAAGTATTTCATTTTTGTTTTTTGTTAGTCTTGCTTTAGTTTTGAAAAAAGAATAAGAACAAAGTACTTGGATATTTTTTCTCCTTAAATGTGATTAATTTATTCCACAATTCTGCGCTCACTGCTGTGAGCATTCAAGAGGCTTACCCTGCCTACCTTACTTTAGTTATGCTGTTTAAATTTTTGAAGAACGAAGAGCTGTTAAAAATAATTAATATGCATTTGTTGATTATGGTAGATTATTATTTTTATGCTATAACTTTGTTATCATCTGCTCTTTATTAGTATTTATTAACGTTTATCATCTTGAATTTAAAATTTTTATGTTTTCTGGAACTCACTAAAACTTTATAGTGTTATAATATTTCCAAACAACACTAACTAGCGACTTAACAACTATAGTGGCATGTATTAAAGCTTTTTATTGAGAAAGATTTAAAAAAAATCATACAAAGTGGAAATGAATAAAAACTGTAAAAACTTCACATTTAATTCTTCAGATTTATTTTATGAGCGAATATACTATTATTAATACCATTACACTTCTACCTTCTCTTGAACTGCCTACCTATTAATGCTTTAAATGTTTCTTCTATATTAAAGTTTAGAAATACTACATTTCATTCCAGTCTTTTGAATTTCTGGCTCTTACTGTCGACATATTAGTAATTTTTTTCAGAGTCATAGTCGTACCAGACTCTCCGACCCACCAAGAAGACACACATATTTAAACGATAAAATTGAATGACTGAACTGCAGAAACAGCAACACTGGCGGGAGCATAGTTGAGTCTTAATGGCCATCGCCAGCCACGATACAACCCTTCCCGTAGGAAGTACGTCCCCTCATTGATGGGAGGAGTCTAACCCCCGCCTATTAGTGTACCCACCAGAGTGGCTAAACCCAACTGCCTTACTGAAAACATCTCATCCTCAATTACGAGGCAGCTATGATGTCATAGTTCTTCGTCATACTTTTAAAAGCTCGTCTGCTTTCAATAGAAGCATATATAATATTAAAGCAATACTGGTAAAGGCCGATCAACCTTTATAAAACACATATGCTTTGAAAGAAGCATACATATTAATGCAATGCTAGTAAAAGAAGGTAAAAAAATATGCGATTAACAATGTCGATGAATAATGCTATATATGCATCATTGTCTACGCGATTTTAAGCTTCAAGCTAACGAAAACAACATGATTATATTGTATGAATGCACCAGAAGACTTACCGTACATTTGAACGTTGCTGTTGAAATATGTGTGTCCAAGAATCAACCATCCCATACCAAAAAAACGCATTCCATGCACTGAGTCGAGTCCATTTTGAGCTGAGTCAGTGTTCAAAAGTTGGTCCGCATTTGTGTTTAACGAAAATGAAAGCAAAAATTTCACCAACGCACCTGAAAAGGAAGAAATTATTCAAGCTTAACTCATTAAATTTTATAAAAAGGTATTCAAATGATTTATCGTTCCTAGCTTAGCACGATTATTCATAACGATTCATACCCTGAAACTGTTGTTGTTACTTATAGCACATTACAAGTTCTCTGACTGATCTGTCTGCGATTTAAGCCGAATGAGTGTCTCTTGTTTTTTCAGTAAAGCCAACTAGGACCAAGAGTAGGACTTAGCTATATACATGTCAGAACCCTTTTTACGAGACGGACTTCATTCATTCATCCGAAGATTGTAATTTAGATCTGGAATATAGAACGATCCCCTCAGACCCAGTATCCCCAGTGGTATCACTCTTGACATGGAGGACTATGTGGTTATGACATATTTAACGAGTGCCAGTCACCACAAACACGGAGACTATTCGACTTTTTTTTGGTTTTGAACTCTTCAGCCCAAGGGATTCGAATCCAACACCTTACCTACCAGGCTATCCCGGCTCACTCTGAAACTGTAATTTTTCTATACCAAATTCGCTTAAAGTGAAATTATATTTTAAATGGCATGAACATTTTTAAGTAACTGAAAATGAATAAACAAATGAGTTTCAGCCATGCTGAAAGGGCTTGATGCATTCCAAATGCTCAGATGATTGGACTGGTGAATAATTCACATAAAGCAGACCAATAAAAACTGAAATGCCAATAAAAATATTAGACCATCATTTTAAAAGTTATTTTGGTGACAATTAATGAAACTCATAAATGCATTTTGATATGAACCAAGCAAATATTAATGAAATAAAATCGACTGAAAATTTTATACATACTGGTAAAACATTTGGTTATTATTTTCGTTCTGTAAAATATTTCTCGTATTATGTCCAAGATGGTACCAAAGAGAACAAAGGACAAAAGTACTCCAACGATGCATCTGGAAAAAGGAAAATAATTAGCTTGTCAGTACTTTTTTTAGCAATATGTAGTATTGTATATGAGTGATCTTAATAAGCGATACCTAAATTATAAAATATTATAAAAACTTTTTGTGAAGAAGAATATTTCTAGTTAAACTAATTTAAATTATTGTATAGTAACATTTTCAAATGAATTACAATATGGAAATGGTATCTATACATAACATAAAATGGTCTCCTGAAAGCGTCTGTATGTTGGTACCACAAAAACTCGAGAAATACTTAAAGAATATTGGATATTTTTTTACCGTTTTGTAGAGCATTTACTGATGAAGGTTTTAGTACATTATAATCATATCAAATTTTTTTAAAAAGTTTTACAATTGCGATTTTAACTTTGCATTTATCCGCGCATGCGCAAATTGCAAGAGCTGAGGTACGCATATACGATACATTGCGAAAATTCATTATGCCCAAAAGAAGAAATAAAATCTTGTCGGGAACACATCAAATGCCAAAAAGCTTCGTTTGTTGAGCGATAGGGTAAAATGAAGAGGAGAGAAACGTTTGGTTAGCGAATGTTGGAGAAGTAATATCCACACTTAAGGAAGGAGAATCTTTTGATAAGTGAAATTACCGTCTTTCTTTTAATCGCAATACAGCTAAAGTGTGAAGACAAAATGGATCTCCTGAGGAGCGAAATGATATTTCCATATTTTTACCTTTTTAACAATCTAAATATTTCTAAATGTGTGCAGTAAAAAATTATTTTGTAGCTATTTTTGATAATTTCTAAATGTTTTTTTTATGTTTGTTTGATGTTTCGTAACATGCCCATGCCATATCGGGTAGAGGCTAGACTTAAGTTGAAAGCTAATTTTTCTTCTTGGATGCTATGGCACGGGAAACGCTGAGAGGGTACTGCTAGTTGTAAATATATAGAGTTGAAATAAAATAATTCTTATTTCTAAAAGTAATTTTTCTGTTAAAATGTATGAGTGCCAACTTATAAATGTATATAAGTTTGACACTTAAAAGCCTATTAAACATACACAAAGAGAGAGAGAGAGAATAAACTTAATATAGAAATGTTAAGATTATCGTAGCTCTTTCTAATGTAATCGCAAAATTTACGAAGAATGCAATCCACGATGAAAAATACAAAAACTAAATAACCATAAGCTATAAACAAGCTAAAAAGGGCGAAAACTATAGCTAAATTCAGAAAAGAATTGATATACTCCTTACAGGTCAGATATTGATCTTTCTATGGGTGCCTCCTTCAAAGTGAAATATCACAGTAGTATGGCAATATGCACATTTATATTTGGAAAATATATATATTTCAGAATCTATTTTGTTTTAATTATCAATATAAAATTATTTTTTTAAAAAAATAACTTATTTGTGTAGTTGAATAATATAAAAAAAATATCGCATTTGTTTAAAATTCATATATTTAAAAACAGGTAATCATTCAGCACCGTTTTTGCCATAATAATGCAGACAAAGGTCCATATTTAAAGTTTTGGAAAGTAATGACGTAGAAAAAAGTTTCTAAAAGACTTAAAACTAATACGAATGAAAGATCAAGACTTTTTCTACTTTAGATACTCATAATGATCACTTGCAAGTAGCAAAGGATAGTTATATTCTCTGAACAGCGATCCTTCTTCATATACTTTTCAAACTTGAGCACCAAAATTTAAAACGAGGAATGCTTATGTATTATCCTGATTTTTCAATAAGAATTTATTTGATTAACAAAATTCAGTAGGAGAATAGTTTTTCTTACAAATAAATTTCATATTCCAAGCGAGATTTATATACAAAAAAAATTCAGATAATTTAAGTTATCTTTGCTTTTCTTCAAAATTTTCAACTCATTTTTAAGTATCATATGGTGTCACGTGATCGATGCATTCACTGTAAGTAGGTTTAAAAAATGGGTTCTTGGCTCTCATAACTTTAATAAGCTACGTGAAAAACTAAAATATGTCAGTTAGGGAATGATATGTTTCTGGTACAACATAGAAAAAAAATTTCTTCTGTTGAGTTTTGTAATGAAAGAAAAAAATTAACTAGACTGTAAACCTATCAACATTCCAGTAACACTTTATAGATATGGATACAATCATTAGCATAAATACTGAAGATAACAGCTTCTTTCAAAAATATTTTCCCCATTAACTATTCAGCCATACATCTGCAGTAGTATCATCATTATTCTGAACACATATCCACAAACATTTTCTTAATGGTTTAACCTGTGACTCCTGACCTATTTGCCACTTGAAGTTTTTTCGTTCTTTTTCTCTCGTGAACTTATCTGATCTCCAGAAAACTTTATCTAATGAATCTGGGAATTTTCTTTTTCAGATTTCCCATTTTCTCACACATATATCCTAATCACATCGTATTTACAATATATTGAATGCTTCAGATACGTGACCAACGCCCTCAAACTCCGCCCCCATTCATTTTTCTATCGTTCATTAACTCTTTACGAAAACTGCATAAGAGTGCATTTTTGGAACTTTTCAAATGGTTTCGGATCCTCTAAAAACCTTAAATTGATTTTTGTATAAGTGAAAATATATTCTTCAAAATTGAGTATTATAACTGTTTCCTTCCTCAGTACTGATTGTTAAAAATTCACTATGGGAAAATAAGTTAAAAATTTACTTGTTAACTAGATATATGATTTGAATTGAATTATCGAATAAAAAGATCATTATCAATAATACCAGGGCACAATTATAAATAAAGAAACCCAAATAACTAGGGTTTTTATCAATAATGATAGCATCTCCCACCTGGGTATATTTCAGAAATGAAAATGAGAATGTTCAAATGTAGTGGTTGGTTCTCGACATCAAGGTAGGTACAGAAATGAGGGGGGTTGGCAACCTGCTATCGACGATAAGACGTACTGTCCATAGGAAGAATTGTACCGTGACAGGTGATCGTCCTTAGAACTCAATATTAGTTGCTATTAATCAAATTTAATCAGGAAGCCTTAGTTAGACGAAGTGGAATAGCCAGTGTGATTACAATGGTAACATTAAGTTATAAGATTAGCCTATGAAAATGGTTGACCTCCTACACATTGTTCTAATTTATGGGAACAAAAAATATCACACATGCTGTGATATTGAGGATGCTGATATAAGAGAAAACATTATACATAATTTTTATTGCATTGCAATACCAAGAGTAATTACGTCATTCATAATAAACATTAATTATCTCTAAACAGAATTCACTTACATTATTACAACCTGCGTCTTATCAAAATGTAAACTTTCCTTGACGCTGCATCTAGGAACTGTAACTTCGATATCAATATATTTTGCCGCTAGAAAATAAAGAATCATTTTAATAAAAAAAATTTTAATACACTGAATAAGATAATTTTTATGTTTCAACAAAATGAAAGGAACAAACATTTTTTAAAAATATTTTAACGTACGATGACTATTTTCTAATAATTATTATGATAAATGCAGAATTATATTTGAACCTATGCACTATTTACCTTTTTTAAAAATATCTGTGAGTTTTAAGTTACCAAGTAGAAATTCGAACCTCAAGTTACATATTGAAAATCACACGTTTACAAATTTTCCTCAAATTGTAACTATACCCAATACGAAGAAACAGTGGAAATATTTTGTTTATAACAAAAAAAAATGCATGAATCATTAGTTTAGTGCTATTAACGTTCGTTGGAAAGCAACTCTAGGTCTATTTTGGACTGATCTTGCAAGTTTGAACCACGTTCAGATGATGACACCAAAGCTGGTAATCCCCTCTCCATACCACACCCTCGAGAGAACAATTGGACCTCATTTAATGGGCAACAGACCCTCCATCCCCCTTACACGATGGTTCTTCGTTGGAATCGGTAGACCTTACCACCAGGCCATCACGGCCCTCATGAATCATTAAAGAATGTATAAATAATAATAATCCCTGAATACTTTAATATACATTTATCTGAAGCCAGTTTTTTACATTATAAAGAATTGTTAATTTTCTAATTATATTAAATATAAAGACTGACATTTTCTTGACCCTTGTCACTACAAACATCTTTATTTACTTGTGAATGTTTTATATATAGAAAGAAATTCTTCCGAAAATTTCATTAAAAAATATTTGTCGCTTTAAAATGCGAATATTTTAAAATCAAATTTTAGAAATAATTTTCATAATTAAAAAACAAATTAAATATTCCTCATCAAAAGAGTAAATTTCAAAACTAGGAAAATGGATTTCATTTGAGAAATGAAATAAAGGCCAATGCTACGAAGGCTCATGTAAAAGTTCATAAATGAATCTTACTAAATCGAGGAGTAAACTTATGTTCATTCAATTTAGGTGAATTGATATTTGGTATACTATCATAAAACTCTTTGTTTGTATAGTTCCTTCACTGATTCCATCTAAGAATTTGAATTTGCAATTTTTCTAATATTTAGCAAACAAAACTAAGCAAAACGTATATTGATATATTTTGCTCTAAAATAGTTTTTAACATTACTCCAATCACAGTTGAATTTTCTAAAATTCATTGAAGAAAATTGATTGATTACAATTAATTAAAATCAGCCTTCAAATTTTTATTTTTTAAGTTAGAATAATGCATTCTTAATCATATTTAATTGCATTTCTGTTTTTAAGATACTCTATTTATACTTATGTCAGTCTACAAAGTCATAAATTGGTTTGAATAATTCCATAACTTGAGCTATCAAGAAACAATACAAGTGTAGGTAAAAAAAATCAGCTTTCAATTATACTGAGAACCGAATAGTTAGTCAGAATGTTTAAAAAATAATCCATTGAGAAAAAAAAACAATTTCTAAAATGTATTTGAAAATAAAAGATTAGGATAATGAATAAATTTCTGCTGTATTGTTTATTTCTTTCCAAATGTATATTTGAAAAATATTAATCAGAAAATCTCTTTCCACTTTTTTTATTTTCTCATCACTTATTATATGGGATTTAGGTTTAAAATACTTTAATAAAAATAAAACTCTATTATAATGTGGGCGTGAACAGGAAACAGGGTTATCCATTCGCAAAATGGATTTCAAAATTGATAGCGTGATCAAGATAATATTTGAAACCTTTTTAATTTATTTTTCAGATTTAACTGCCTTTTTATGTTAGTTAAGATAATATTTTGTACACGCTTTCGAATTTCTTCAGGTTAAAAACTTTTTGAGGCGTTTCGCGCTTTTAAAACGCTTGAGAAGAGCGATATTTTAATGATTTATAACTTAATTATAACATAGTTTATTTATTTTATTTAGTTTTTGATTAAATAGATTCAATCGTTAACAGCTTTAAGAGAATTTATGAAAAGCCACAAATTTGAGAGTGGAAGAATTAAATCTCCCAACTAAAGGATTATATTTTTATACTATAGTTGAATGATTTTTTTCCTGAGTTAGACTTAGAAAATTCTCGAAGAACATTGTTTATTCTAATATTCTATTTTTACTTTTGAATAGATTGAAAATATGCAGCAATGATTTAATATTTCAAATAGATGCATTTCATGAATATAAACGTGGTCATATATTTCAATGGTTTAATATTTCCCCTTTACAATTATTTCAATTTTTTAGTTTAAATTCATTTTTAAAAATTAAAATATGTATCTTAGCCTACTGATAGCAGCTTAAGTTATCTGAATCATTAATTGAAGAAAATATACAGATTTATAATTATTTATAACAATCAAATAATTAATAATAACCTCTTAATGAAGTCTTACAAAATTACCAAAAAAAATTACTTCTTTTTGGGATTTTAAGTTTTAAAGTGCAAATATAGGTTTTAACAAACAGCATTTAAAAAAGGAATGAGAGAAAAAATAAATGAAAGATTCCATAATAAGGAATAATAAAATATTTTAATGTCTCTATATGTGTAAGAAGATGCGAAATTTCAACATTTTTTAATTATATTGCTAAAAAGTAGTAAGCCTTTCGCCTTAACGAAAATATTTGTCCTATATATATATATAGCAAAGCAGTAAAGTTGTAATTAAAATATTTATGAAAGAAATTTTAATATCATTCCTATTACATTTTAATTTTTAATGAATAATCAGACATTTCCTGTCTTCAGCTATTCATCTTAGCGCTTCTCCTTATAGCGCTGGGTTTCAGTCAATCACGTTTTTACTGTTTTTGCTTTAGTCACACCAATATTTGAATTTAAATATTATTCTGTTTTCAGTTTTATAACCATTCGCCTTACTAGTAAATGAAAGTTTAAAAAAATTGCCTGAAATAAAAATAAAATTGGGGATTGGGGACATCAAATTACTTTGTAAACTGTGTAGCGATTGAAATATTTGTTGTTTTGGCCCACATGCTAGAAAAAAATTTTGATCCATAAATTATATAGTAGAACTTAGAAAAACTTACCAAATTGAGCCATGTTGTTAACGTCATCCTGAGTACATGTTGACGGGACACAAATATCCATACGATAAGTCAGGAAATAAAACGCGTGAGCTTGTCGAGCTGCTTGCCGAATTACCTGGAAATTACAGATATTGTTGGAATTTTTCTAAAAGATACTTATGAGAAGGTATTCGTTTAATCCTTGTAAAAACATAGAAAATGGCTATTAATTTAGGCATTCGCAATTTATGATCAGGAGTCTTTACTAAACATATGAGAATAAGTTAAAACTAATCAGAAGTATTTAAATATGTCATTTGTAGATATTGAGGAAAAATTTATTCCATGCACGAAAAATTTATTTTAAAAAATTACAGCTGCAACTTTTTATTTTATTCTTTTAACTTATGACATAAAGTACCTCATCAGTTCATTTTTTGCTTGTAGTTCCACTCTAGTCTTTCTTTTAATCTATATATTTGAAATACAGAATAATTTTCAGCAAAGATTGACCACATGCTTCTCCGTGTCTTACACATTTTAAATTGAATCATGAAAGAAATATAATCCAGTCAGGGCTGCACAGCTCTGGAAAATAGATTAATTATCTTCATAATTTGTGCACAGCTTGGAATTGCTAGTTATATCATTAATTCACCTGACTTTTAACTCAAATTTAATATATATATTGAATTTGTTGAATGTATATGTGTATATGTGTTGGCAAGTATCACACTACATATATTATGTTTTGATTTTAGATTTGTTAATTAAATTTTAGCATAACTTCAAAAATACTCCATTTCCTTTCTGTTCCTTAAAACAGTTTTATGTAAGAAACGCTTGCAGAGATTTAAGCAACATAGAAATAACTAACCCACAAAATGTATTTAAGACAACATTTCTAAACGTCTTAAAAATCGTTTTTAAAAAAACTGGGCACTGTTTAAGATACTACAGAAGCTCAAAATGATTTAATCGCATTTTCCACTGGAAATATTTCGTCTTATATCTATATAAATTAAAATGGATCGCGAATTGCGTTGCTAAGCGCAAAACTAAAGAACGGCTCGACCGATTCGGCTAATTTTTTAAAAATATTTTTGTTAAGAAACGAGGATGG
This sequence comes from Argiope argentata, assembly GCA_026289955.1. NCBI lineage: Eukaryota > Metazoa > Arthropoda > Arachnida > Araneae > Araneidae > Argiope > Argiope argentata. Next base: position 575,091 of record JAOUZG010037308.1, read on the forward strand.
TTCTTATGGAGAGGAATAATGAAAAAGCTGCGAAGAAAATAGTTAAAACGACACTTTTCTTACTTTCCTGCCAAAAATCTTCATTTCCTTCCCCCACACCAAATGAGTAAGATAACAGGAAGTAATGATTTGTCGAGAAAAAAAAATATGCGAAGTCAGTTGGTTTTCATTTATAGATAATGGGAAGTTTAAAAAAGAAATAAAATAGTTGCTTTTATGCAGCTGATTATACTGATTAAAAACATTCTTCCATACGGACGTGAATAACATTTTGTTCGTTTTTATTTGATGATGTTTCATTTTTTAATGTTGCTGTTGATTGTGTTCTGATATAAAGTTGGTTTTTTGTTGTTCTTAAAGATAAATTTTTTTATATATATAAATGCGGCATTTAAAGTTCTTAATGTGTTTATTTTATTCTTGAAGGATTTATGTATTAAACGATTCTTTTTATTTTCTTAGCGTTTAGTCTGTATGGATATTTAATCTATGCCTGCCCAAAATAAAGTCTGGGCAAGGAAGAAAAAAATAAAGGAAAAAAGGGTTTGCAGAAAGAAAAGTAATAAAAAAAAAAGGGTTTGCAGAAAGAAAAAAGAAAGAAAAGAAAAGAGCTTGTGTGTCACCATTATTTCCTCAGTGGGCATCATTTTCCAAACTGTTGTTAAACTTTCGCTTCTCTTGAAAACCAATTGTGTCTTTATTTGTTTAGTGTGTTTACTTTTATGAAAATTTGAATCTCATTATTCTATAAAAACATAGAATTTTAGACCTTTCCCTCCACTATTTAAGTAAAATATCAATTCCGGGACAATCATTGCATGGGTAGAAAGAGAAAGATGAGTAGTACAATGAACAGAGCATCTGAAGAAAATAATACTAAATAATACTATAAATGAATTATATTACTATCAAAATTTGTTTGGTTTAAAAATATTCTGGTGATAAACCTGTTATGAGACACAGCTACATAAAATATTATTTGAAAATTTTAGCCAGCATTAATACTGGCGAACCGACTGGTCGCCAAAGGCGGCTAGTTTTGTTTATAAATGAACACTCTTACTAGATATGTTTAAGAAAGAAATTTTTTAAAAAGAAAGTACTTATAATGCGTTTAAGAATTGCGGTTTTTTAAAAAAAAATTAGTACCTTTTATTTATTTTAATCGCTACCTGGAAATACTAGCTATACTTTTTATTATGTAATATAATTTTAATACGAAAAGCTGTAATTAATGTGATGCATAAACACATTCTCTTTTAATTAATTGAAAAAAATATATTACAATTGTTTAATTAACAGCACTATTATCTTGTTTTTTTAAAGATATTTTTAATTTGCAGAGGTCAAATAAAGTATTCTATTTTTGCTTTGCATATGTACAACTCGAAATAACTTTCGTGTTTCTATCCTTGTTAATTTACTTAATTGGTGCATTCTGAAACGATAATTTAAATTTGATGTTAAGTTTTTTTTTCTTTTTTTTAATGACGAAACTCACAATTATTAAAACAATCTTTTAAAATGAAATAAATGCATTAAAATATTTTAAGAAACATTCTTATGCATTTATATATTAATAAATTACAAAATAGAAGTGTTAAGAGGTATTTCTTTCAATTTTGAAGGGAATAAGAAAAATAGCATAGTTATTTTCTTAGAGAATATTATCTCTAAAAAAAGGTTATTTTAACATGAAAAAGTAAAAGAAATATAATAAACATACTTAATAAAAACGGTAAAAAGTTAAGTATTTTTAAAAATACATTTTAAGTATTCGTATTTCACGAAATTAATAAAATCCTACATTTTGTAAATTAATTGGCAATGTTTCCGGAAAATAATTTTTATAGTCGTATCCGTTCTTTATCCGAAATAAATTTATTTGCTACAGAGATTTTTGATTTTATTGATTAAAATAGGATCATGATTTCTTTTCTTTTCATAGTATACTGTATAACTGACACTGTTCTTTTTTTTCTGAAGTTTAATCTGCTAGTTATAAAGGCAGATACTCAGATGGAGGGGGTCTCAATTAGTTCAGTCTTTGCACTTTTTTCGAAACAAATATTCAAAATCAATGAAATCCACAGAATAGCCCAGATATAGATCCGAAACTGAATCGCCATTCAGCAAAAAATTTATTAACCCAACTACAACCAAAAATGTAGACTGTGTCTTCTGAACGTTACTGATTTTGATTTTTCTTTTTTGTAATACATAGGGAGACCATTCATTCTAAAAATCAACGCTTTCAGTAATTTAAACTACGTTTACATTTTAACTTCAAACGTCATACAAATAAATTGCATAAGTATTTAAAAGTTGTAGCAGCCTGGATAAAGTGTAGAGCTTGAAAGTAAACCAATCAATCCTACGAACAAACTGTTGTTCTCTGACACACTCTTTGAAAGTCGATGAAACATTAATTGCTGAGCTGGACCCAGAGCGTTTATTATCAACAGTTTCAGCTTGCGCAATGTTTCCACGCGGTATGTATCATTTTCAATACACTGGAGGGGAAAAAAGATTAAATAAAAAAAAACGATAATGAATCCCAGAAACGTGTTTCAATGAATGGTGCTCGAAGCACTTTGAGTGAACTAGAAAATAAACAAACAAAATAACACCCACTCGTGTTTGGAAACGTGAATGGAAAAGCCGGAAGTGAAGTCGTATAAAACCATAGATTAAATAATAATATAGTAAACCATTAAACATATAATTGAAATGTTTACGTTTCGTAAAAAAAAACTAATTTGCTACATGTTCTCTTTTTTCAAAAAATAAAAGATCCTCAATTCCTATTTTTTATGCTGTTGAAATCTGGTGGTTTATACAGGCATTTTTTCCATTCCTAAACGAAAAACTCAATCTAGAAGAATGTATCGCTAAGTTTGATAAATAAATAAACCGTGGACTCGTTTTTCTTTTTTTTTTTTTTGAAGTCTTAGAACTAGAACGAAGAAGGCGAATCTATGCGAACTCATTTAGGATGCCTACTGATTTGCTTTTAATTCATGAAATTTTCTAACTGGCTTTTTTGAAACAATCAATCATTTATAACTGCATTTTAAAAATTAAACATAAACATTATCATCATTGCTATCTATACATAACAAATAATGTAGTTTGAAATAGGAAAAATTCATATTTTAGCAATCAAAAATGTCTTTCCGTTAACAAAGAATAATGAAATATAATCCATATATCTCAATACAAAAATGAAATAAAATTGTTCGAAATATTTTGTAGCTATGTGATTAAGTTCGTTTGCTCATACAAAAGTATATTGATCGATGTTTAAAAAAATTATAACTGATTATTAGCGACAAGATTAAACGCAAGAATTCTAAAAAAAAAAATCTGAAGTATGTTATTTTGCCCTAATTCTGTTTTATTCCTATCAATTTTATATTAAAACTTCTTTGCAACTTCACAAGTATTCAAAGTTCAACCCGGTAATGTTATAAAAATTTTAAAATACAAATACATTCACGGTGAATCCCTTATAATAGAAAATTTGGACAATCGATACCATCAGCCATTTCTTAAATAAAATGAAAATGTCAGTATTTTCTCAAAAAGTTTTCAGAAATGAAAAAAAAATGTGAAAGATTCTTTTAATAATTAAAAACTTTTCTATTTCAGTTTGCTGTCACAAAATTATCGAAAAATATTACAGTTTTAAATAAGGTGTTAAAATATAACATTTTTTGGAGTATATACAATATAGTTTCGCAGTAATATACTATATAATATTTTAATAATAAATAACAATATTTCTTCAATTCAATAAACGGAAATACAAAGAAAATCCATATATATCTTTATATGAAAAATGTATTGTAAAAAAAGTACTATAATTATCACGAAGTTGTTTCCAATTGTTTACAAATAATAATAATAATAATATTTCAATAGCAAGGTAATCTCGATTCTAAATATATTTTTCCCCATTTCTGAAGTGTAAGAAATTTCTTTAATACTTTTCTATTCGACAGGTATATATGTAGTATATTGAAACCAATTTCAAATTGTTTCAAAAAGCATTAAAATTAAATGTTGGTGAACGAGTTTAAGGGATTTCGAACTCAATTTTTTTTTATTTATTATGAGATTATTAGGCTTATTAGGAAAACTAACAGACTTGATAAATGAATTAAAATCCCATTTATTCTCAAAATCTCAAAAGTAAGGTTGAGAACGTAAACGAAAATTTAAAATGCTTAAAAGAACGCGACCAGGAAAATAACATTCTTATTGAGTTCTCCTTATCTCACATTCCCTTCTCATTATCTCGCAGCTTGAGATGCGAAAATTTTTATATAGCTTGCTCCAAACTTAGTTCATCAAGCGGCTTAATAATTTTAGAACCGGAAAACCCCCCAAAAATGCTGTATACAAAGCAATTCTTGCTTAAACGTAGGTATAACATAAAAATGTGGATGGTCTGCGTTCGCAAAGAAAATCAATACTTTGAAAGGATCCTTAAGGACAGTTAAGGATCGGTTAAGGACAAGGGCATATATATAAGGAGTCCAGGGGACCCGGGACCCTCCCAAAATTAGAAAAAAATTATAGGTAATTAGTAATTATTAAAGGGAATTTTCGTAACCAGTTGTACCAAGCACTGTTAGCCCCTGCTCATTCCATTACCCGTGCAATTCCGGGTACGGGAATGCTAGTATATATATAAGATGCTGTGTAATATTTTTAATCTTAAGTAGCTATTTTTCAGCTGTTAAAACTGAAACAGGCCGATTCTTGGCACAAGGGTAGCGCTCTTCCCGATTATCTGGGCGTCCTAGGTTCGAATCCCGGTTCGGGCATGGTTGTTCTTTATCTGTGATCTGTTTGAATGTGCTTTGAATCTTTATGCTATGTGTTGTCTACTTCTGTAAACCCTGTGAGATAATTAGAGGTGCGCGCGTCTTTCTAAATGTTCAATAAAAAAATTTGAATAGAAGAATTTGAACCTGCTAACATATAGATAATTTAGTTTTTTGAAGGAGAAAAGAAGTAATTAACAAGAAAGAAATTAGGAGATCATTTTTATTATTTACTACAACTCCACTGTTTGTGGACAACGGAAGTATAATATGTGGCTAGAATCAGCTTATTACTTCCGTGGAATTTGTATCCAATATGGCAACATAGCTAATAATGTCTTCATACTCTTTAAACTAAGCTAACATACTTGATCTTTTCCTTGAAATTGACTGTTGAGTAAGAGTAATGAACTAAAAAAAATTTCAAATAACTTTAATTGTAATTAAAAAAATTAAGCAAAAATTGCGGCTTCCTAACATCGATTAGGTCTATCTGATCACAGGAAAATTACGATTTATAAAATAAAAAGATATGAGATACTTTACTTTTATAAAATATCAGTTTAATATAAGATATATTTATTTTTAACTAAAAGAAATATAAATTTTATATAACCCCATTTCTTATTTTTAAAAATTATTCGTTTTTTCATAATAATAAAACTATTTGAAAAAATGTATAAAATATAATAATCAGTTTCAAAGTTCCTAAATTTCTCTATGTACATCAAATTTAGAAATTTGATGTATGGTCATAGTTATAGGCTATCCGACCCGACACAAAGGCACACGGATTAACCATAAAACTGAATGACTGGACCACTGCAACAGCAACACTGGTGAGAACTGTGGTTGAGTCCTAATGGTCATCACCGGCTAAGGTACAACCCTTGCCGCAGGAAATACGTCCTGCCATTGATAGGAGGAGCCTAAATTCCACCTATTAGTATACCCATCAAGGGTAACATGATCCAACAACCATACCGGAAGCATCTCATCCTCAATTAAGAGGTGCCTTCTTGGGGGATAAAAAATTTGATGTATATGTTCATCAAATCTACTAAAATTTTTTCCTCTATCTCCTAATAATTTTCTGTTTCTAATTATTGAAGCGCAATTATTCATAAACGTAGTATATTCGAAATTTGGTTTGTAGTTTTGGAAATATTTTTTTAATCGAATATTGAATTCCAATAGTCGAAGAGATGCGGCTCAAAAGGTATAATGGATTGTCTTTGAAAAACGATAAAACATATTTAACAAAAACATATTTTGTCACCATACATAGAATTTGTGGATTTGTATGGAAATTCTCAATGTAATTTATGATTCTTTTAAGTCTTTTTGCAATCGTTGATATTTATGACTGATATTCTGTCTATATAAACAGCGTGATGAGGGAAGCGAAAAGTACATCTACTCAAAAAAAAAAAAAAAAAAAGGAAAAGAAACTAGTGCTAAAAAAGCCACAGTAAGAATGGAGGAACGTTAAAAATTTTCGTTGTTAAGCATCGACTGATGCAATCAAAGCGGACAAATACAGATGAATCAAGCCTGATAAATTGTCCTTTTCGAATTAACGATTAGAAATTTTATTTTTACATAAATTTTATAATTCTATAAAAATATTTCATAGATATTCAAAAAATATTCTCCACTTTATCAAAGAAATTTATGAACTAATCCTACCAATTTAACCACTGAATATATCAAAAAAGTGATATATTTTTAATTAAAGAAATAATGCAGATATTCTGAGATTTCTGTTTCATTTACTCATATTCTGTTAATTCTGGTAAAAGGTAAAAAGTTATTAAACATTCACATTGCCAATTTGTCCTCCAATCAAATTTTATATCACCTGAGTGATAAAAAATTAACGTTTTTGATTTAAAAAAAGAAATTTGTATTAAATTAAAGTATTTTCATCTGAAAATAAATATAATATTTAGCCTACTGAAATTTTGTAAGTGCCCATAAAGTTTATATTTCACGAAGAATAGATCAACAAATACAAATAAAAATAACATGGGGTCCCCCCAAAAGTGAAGGATACGAATCAACTGTGGAAAATTTAACAAATTCCTATGAAAATTTCTAAAACTGTTTGAAATATGCTGAATTTTTTAAATTCCTCGTTTTGGCATGACAGCTTTTCTTTCGTGTAAAACTTTTATTTTGCTACAATCCATTTCTTACACATTCATGTTTAAGAATTCATAAAAATTATGTTAAATTTTTATTTTTTATGAAATAAAACGATGTTCTTTCAATGAGTGAAATTTATTTTAATAAATATTTAGTTTTTGAGATGCTCATAAGACTCGTTGAACATGCTTATATCGAAATGTCATTTAACGGTACTTTACCGTTAGCAGGACGCAAATGAAAATTCTCCAAAGAAATTTGACGGATTTCTACAATATTTGGCGGTTTTTCGCTTGAGCCCTTCTAAAGAAAAAAGTACCCATTTAACATAAAAGTGACATTTTTCAAAACCTTATATCTGTCAAAATTATCCTCAAATATTCATACACTTTTATTGAGAGGCTAATTTTATAACGATAAAGGACTCAGAAAAAATAATAGCAAAAAGGGAAAAAGTTTTAAGATAATCGTAAATTAATTCGGTTAATTGCTTTTGTCGATTGGAAAAGTCCCTCCAGTCATTTTTATTGACACCGATTTTTTTTTGAAGACGCGATAATAAATAACAAAGTTACTAAGCTGCCTTTTTATGATTATTCTAAACACTGGAACGTTGCTGTCGTCAGCGTTGACCCTAAAACTGTACAGTTACGTCTTTGAAACTTTATCTCTGGCTCACAGAGCTTCACAAGTCAAGTAACAAGATATAATATTTGAATAATATTGTAAAGTGATTCTATAGTTTTAAAACACTCCTAAACCAGCAACGGCGACATTAATATAAAATTAAAGAATCCGTTTTTAAAACCATTTTATGAATATGGTGAAAATCAAAATTATCATTTTATTTATGCGGGGCATCGTTGTGTTTTAAATAAAAGGGGGATTTTTTTCATTAATTAAGTTAAATAAATTTTTATGCAACTAAAAGCAACTAAGTCACTTCTTTTTTTTTCTATTAATTACTCCACCATCACTTTTATTTTGAATTTCACGTAGAACTTTTTTTCTGAATTTTAAATTCAATTATAATAGAAATATTTAAAAAACACATTTAAAAAACATTTTTCTTTTCTGCTTATATGTAAAATTAGCAGCAAGAATTATTGATCAAATTCACTGTGTACTTTTGAAATAAAAGTAAATATCTTACGTTATCATCGCCGTTTGAAAAATTAGCCAAAATGCTGACAGGCTCGTACATGGTGTAATACTGAGGCTTTGGGGGCAAAGGAGGCTTGATCTCTACTGTACAGTACTTTCCACGGAAGTACTGCTGAGAAGGAATCTTCTTCTTCGGATCGGACATAGCCACAATGTTGACGCATTCGTCGTAAGCACCGAAGGATGTAACCGTACCTTGAAGCATCCCTGCAGGAGGCTTTCCGAAAGCATCAATCACTGAAAAGTAATTGAAGAATAAGTTAAGGTTAGTTTAAAATATTTGTATAATTATTCATTATGCAACAGAGGTGTATTCTTGTATATTTGCGTTTTCTGAAATAGGAGGGAATAAAAACCGGATTCTAAATGGGTATGATTCAATTGAATGACAAAACTCCCAATTCCCTTTCATGGTGGATATTATGTTATTCACCTTGTCCATGATAACATGCAGCGCTTCAAAGACAAGTAGATAACTATTCAGTTCACATATTTTTCAGGTTTTTAAAAATATTATTGTTGTTCTATTAGCAACTTATCTGCAATTATTTATTTTCACGAATTTCACATGTCATTCTTGTGTTGCTTTAGACATTTTTTCGTATTTTGGCCATGTTCCTATTGGACATTTCTGTGTTTTTAATTTCTGTTTTTTCTTCGTTCTTTAGTATTTTATATATGCGATCTTTGTGTGTTATTACTTTTACTATATTTTTTTACATCATATTAAAATCCTTTTTTATTATTTCTTCTTTTATTATTTATAATAAGAACATGCGATAATTTATTTCTTATATTATTTTTTGTTTTATATGTCTTAGTTTCGTGTACTTCCTTTATTTCATACCTGCTTTACTCTCACTAGTACTTTTGATATCGCATGCTTATCTTTTTCTTTAGCATGCTGATTTATTTCAATTTTAGTCCTTTTTCATATTGTCATTCTTTACGACACTTCAATTGGTCACAAATTATAGAAGAGAATGTAGCAGTGCTTTTATTCAGTAGGACATTTAAAGTGAGGGTAAAATTAAATTACTTATGATTTGCTTTCGGATGATATGGATATTCAGTATAAAACGAAATTGTATTATCTTATGCAGTTCCTTTTGATATAGACCCTGATATAGATTAAAATATATATATGATTAACTATTTTTAAAAAAATATTTTTAAATAATTAAAGAAATATTTAACCTTTTAAAAATATTTTTAACTCTTTTATCCACCATTAAAGATTTTTATATAGTTGATATTAAATAAAATTCTTGTATAAATTCTTTTAAATTCTATTTCTCTCTCTCTCTTATCAAAATACTTGTGCAGGTTAGCTCAGTTATCTACTCTTAATTTATTGCGTCTGGTATGTGATTATCTTATATTATCACAATAGGCTATATGTCTATAATATTACCAACAATTATAATCAAAATATCCTATAGAATGCGAGTGTTTTGGGCTTAAGAAATTTTTTAACAATACCAAGGTAAAAAAAATTTCTGATTTCCCAGGCATGCAAAATTATAATTGTCTGATGGTAAATAAAAAAAAAACTGATAAAAATTGGAAGCTGCATTTATAACTTAAAAATAAATGTAATAAACTAATTTATGCAGTTAATTATTATTAAATATTAACTAATATAACTAACTTAATTAACTTACTATTATTATATACTTAACGCTAAATACTATTTCTTCTCTAAATATTTTCATAACCGTATAATTTTTTTTCTTTATTGAAAATCTGCTGTTTCTTGTTAAATTAATTTTTTGATAAAGATAAATTATTTTTCTAATACTGTCTATATTGCCTTTTTATGTACGTCGAATATCAAAAGATCAATTTCAGTCTCAAACAAGAGAGTTTTAAGATTTAGAAAGAAATTATGTCCTCCGCAAGGGTTAATCATAAATTGTAGACTAACAAACCTTTTTGTAGGATAAGATATAAACAACTGAAAGAAATTTTTATCTTCGTCTTATTTCTACCTCTAAATACTTTATCTTTTAACTTCTGCTATATTTTGTACATTTAAGTAATTAAATATAGGGACTCGCCATAATAATAAGGAATATACTAAATCTATTAAATACTATAATCTTTATCTCAATACGCTTCTACTGAGGGCGACTTATGAATCATCCGTAATAAATACACTTTTAATTTTTTTTCTGGTGCATATTCTATCATTATTCAGCAAAGTAAATTCAACACAAATAATTTAAATAATTTCTTCTTTGTTCTTTCGTTTTTTCTTCTTTCTTTGTACAGAAAAATGAATAAATAACCTTTCAGCAATTTTCGAAAAAATATCTTAGTGACTGAAAAACGTCGTAGAAATTTATCAATAGATAAAAGGATGTTTTGAAAGGTTTTCATCTATGTATTAGTTCAAATGAAATCTTGGTAGTTTTTAGAGATATCAAGAAAATATTAATAAATAATATCATTAATAATGGTAAAAGTTTGAGCTACTACAAAATGCATTTTTTAGTCTAGTTTCATTATATTTTGATTATTTATGTTTCATCAACTATGAAAGTATTATTTGTTCTATAGTATTCTTAAGAATTGCAGGTCTAAAGATACCTTAACCTACCATTTAATCAAAGAGCATAATGATGAAATAATGAATTTGACACATAGCTGATGTTGATTAACATCATTTCTTATTAAAGCAACTTAATTCTAGTTACCTTACAAAAGTTAATTTAAAATATAATTTTGATTTCTTTATTGTTTTCGGAAATCAAATAAAACATTTTCTACTTAAATTTTTTAAAGGAAAAAAAACACTTAAAAAGAAATTATGACCCTTAAATATAAAATAAGAACACTTAAGATAAACCGCTACATTTTCTTAATTACAGATTTAATTTCCACTTAATAGTTTCGAGCTGATTTAATAGATGCTTTATCATATTCTAGGTCAGCTATCACCGTGATCTGATTTCCAGATATTGCATAATTTTTTTACGCACTTAGAATAAGAGCAGCGAATGTTTTGAAATACTAATTCATTCACTCGTTGTTCTTTACCCTGTACTAGGCTCTATCGAATGTTGTTTATTCAAAAAAATGAGATCACATAGTGAGTTTGAGTTTGGCATTTGAAAGCAACTTTTAGCGATGACAAGGAGAATAGAGAGCATTCCATAAATAATAAGGTTATTTGCTCTCATTTTGATATATGTTGTTAAAATGCCTCTTGTGGAAATATTTCTTAAAAGTTCTAAGTTTTTAATCCGTTCTTTGTTATTAAAAGGAAATAAATGTTCAATATGCGATAAATTATTTCAACACTTATGTAATGGAAAGTTCAGCTTTATCATGAATAAAGTTGATGTATTAGATAAAATATTCAAGCAAATTTTATTGTGGGTAAGTTATAGCTTCAAGAGTTCAGATATCACGAAGGAAATCAGAACTTCAGAAACTAGACGGAAGCTATATATTTCGGACTCTACAGTGAGGGTTTATATGCTTATACACGCCATACAGATGTTCTCAACGTAATTTATCATTTTTCCCCTTTTCAGTTGGTAATCTAATTCCCCTGCAAGTGCAACCCATAGTCACCCTTTGTTTAAGTATTCTTATCCCCTCCATCCAGTTATTGCTTCAGTAAAAAATTGAACATATTCGTGTTGGATTTGACACCGATGAGATTCTCTCTGGAAATCCCTGAATGCTGTAACTATTTCTTTCTTTTTACATTTTTATCATGTCAGAACATAATATTGATTTGGGAATGAGGTTTGTGGCTTAACAAAAATCCGTAGGCGAAAAATTGAAATTTTATTACCTGCGTCTCAAAAAATCAGTCTTTAATTACGCATTGCCATCGCATTTACAAAAGCTCTGATTTAAAAAAATAAGTTATTGACTACAGCAAATAAAACCTAGAAAAATGTCACTTTGAGTATGTGATTATATGAAATGAAATAAATTGGAAACGTGATATTTTTTTTAAACAAGAAATACGAGACAAAGTTTTTTTGGATCGTTTGTAATGCGAAAGTGACTCGTTCAATAAAACGATTAAAATGAATAAAAATATAATTTAATTCGCACGAGCACGTGGTGCTTGGCCGTTCAAGAAATCATGTTCTGACATGATACATTGAAATATGCATAGAAGTTTCCATTTTAATCTTTTTTTTTCTTCCTTCCATCTTGCGCTTATCCAATTGGTTAGATAACTTAGCGTAATAGACGCCAGGGGCGCATGATGGCGTTATGTTATGTGGGTAAGCTATTTTAACATATCTACAAACAGCATGATAATTGGAATTACAGCCCATAATGTTAACAATCCTGGGAAAATATTTGTAGATTTTTATTAAAAAATGACAGAATGACTGGCATTAATAAATATTTTATCTTTTATTAATAATTTTTGAAATTGTATAACCTTATCATCCATAATGAAATAAATCAAATGATGAACCAAAATTCAATCACGGTATTTTATTTCAAATATTTTCAATTAAAAGAACCAAATGCATACGTATTTCTTCTTTTTTTTTTTAATTTGATCTATTTCAAAGCATCTTCATGATAGGGGATAATTATTGTTAAAAAAAAGTCTTTAAAGTACATAGGTCAATAATTAATCTATAAATATTTTTTCTCATGTCTGAAGTGTGCTTTATTGCATTTTTTAACCTACAGTAATTGTTTTTGAAACTAGTTATTTGCTTTTCTTTTAAACAAGAAATATTTCCTTAACATTTGGTTGGATATAATATTTTAAATAAATTCTCACTCGAAATAAAACTATCACATAAATCAAGTTGCATGTGTACCTGAAAGTATTTCGATACATTCACGATTGAAATTTCCCAATAAAATTAGCTTACTTTGGAACGCCCAAGGCCTGAGTCTCCTGAGTCCAAGCAGCAATTGGAAGAAGCTGGTGTAACATCCGTTGCTGAGTTGCATTTCAGAGGAGGCCCTCACCAACAAGGGTAAAGCTTGTCTCACAACTGCGTCCACAGATTCTCGGAAGGATTCCTCCAAGTTCACCCATTGCTGAAGAACTTGGGAGGATGGGAGCTCAGTTTCTTCAACGCCATCAACAAGATTTTCTAACCCTTGGAAGGGAAAAAAAACATAGATTTTACAACGGAGAAAAAATATTTAAATTCCTATTTTCCCGTAGTTTCTCCTCAATGGCATTCTACTAAATTTTGGTATTAAATCAAGGAAGAAACTAAGAAATTAAACCTTGGTTACTGCATAGATGTTACAAGATCTGTTGAAGCAACTGATGGTGTCTATTTTTATCGTGTCAGAACATGATGTTGTTTTGGAGATGAGGTTTTTGACGTCAACAAAAATCCGTAGGTAAAAAATAAAAATTTTATTATCTGCAAATTTCAAAATAAGTTAATGACTACACCAAATGAAACCTAGAAAAATGTCATTTTGAGCGCGTGATTATATGAAATGAAATAAACAGGAAATGTGATGCGTTTTTTTAAACAATCAATGCGAGACAAAGTTTTTTTTATGATCGTTTGCAATACTAAAGTGACTTCTTTAATGAAACCATTAAAAGGAATAAAGATATAATTTAACTCGCACGAGCACGTGATGCTTGGCCGTTCAAGAAATGATGTTCTGACATGATGCATTGAAATATGCATAGCAGATTTCATTTTAATCTCTTTTTATTTTTTTATTATTAGCCATTGACTCCTGAATCTAACAAACGAATTGAAATAGAATGATAATTTAGTAAACTTTTTTTCAATCTCAAAGGAAAATATCGAAATGTTAATATATTTTATGTAAAAAGTTTAGAGTTAATATAAAGTATAATATGTTTAGAATCTAGATCTAAATGAATATTCTGCTTTCAGAACTTCACTGTGCAACAAGTAGTTAATTTTATTTATTTTTAAAAAAAGGCATGCTTCATTTGTTCATCTATCCTCCAATATTTTGTATACAATTATCTTATCACTTTAATGTGCACTAATAAGTTTGCATGACATGTATAAATTTGTACTCCACCAAACTTTCTGTCGCATTTCTTTGTCGGGATTGTGAATAGCAACTGTCATGAAGAGGTACAAATCGGTGATTGTTGGTGCAGATGGAGGCACTCACATGAAATATTTCACAAGAAGAAATTACACTAATCATGGTTTAGGGTTTTTTTATAGACAAGTTATAATCTCTATAAGTTGTGAGGCTAATCCTGTTATTTGGTTGCATTTTAATTAATTTGTTTTTATCACATTATGTGTTTGGAAGTCCATTACGACTGTTATTGTCAATTTTGATGTACTATCACTGAAAATGTAGTAAGAAATTAAAAAAAAACTTGATATTTGACGTAAAAAAAAGGAAAAGTGTATTGAATATATAAAATCCTGGTATTCAAAACTTTAATATCATTATCCATTATATGTATGTTTTTTTAATTAAATACAAAACATATTTTTACTTAGTAGAGCTTTGAAATCAAAGCTTTTATTTAGATTCACTCTTTAGTTTGGATCATGTTGTTGCGTCCTTGCAATGTTTTGTATTTACAAGAATGTTTTTCTATTACTTGCTACCTCATTAATTAAACGAATGCTTGCTTTTGTTGTCAATTCTTTCTTAATTTGTCATTTTCAAATATTTTAGAATATTTTTGAAATAGGAAAGGATTTATTTATAAGTGACATAGGAATATAGTAGAGGAAATCAATTCGGGGTATTTCAAAATTCAGGCATCGCTAAATACAGAAAGAATTAATCTTGGAAATCACGGTCACTATAATGTTGTATGTAATATTTAATTCATTTTACTACAGAGGTAGCGACTTATATTAACAAGGACATATCACAAGAGAGAATTTTAAACTAAATATACAATATTGGATAATGAATTGAATAATTTATTATAATACAAACAGGTACCGTATTTACAGAAACAAATAAAATATTTAATAGTTCTGCAGGATCTTTTACCAATTTCCGATTATTATTTATATTTCCGCCTTTTAAAAAACGAAAAATTACAAAAGAAATAAAAACAATGTGATTTTAAAGGACTTCCTATTAAATATCTGCCCTGAAAATGTCTGTCAAAAATTTGAAAGATGAATAATTTAATCCATTTGTCCCATAAGTTAAAATAATCCATTTTAATTTTAATCCCATATTACAGAAAAATTAATCTATTTTATGCATTTTTATATTATGCGAAGAATTATTCGATAAAATTATTATTTAGTTTTTTGTTATTTTTTTAAGTTGCCAATAAAATTTCAATTATCATCCACTAATACACTACCATATTACAAAAATCATAATTTTATAAAGTCCTGTGTTGACTTGGAAGTCCCTAATTATTTTCCAAGCAATTAAAGACCTTGGTTATGGCTTAGGAATAATGAAAATTGCGTTATATAGCGTTTATTGGCATCTAAATTCAACATTTAAATAATTTAGCTCGAATTTCCCTTAAAAATCTTTTAAATCAGAAAATAAAATATTACATTACAATCAAACATAACTGGTCATAAAAGCGCCAATACAGTTTACAAATGCATCAATTTTTTTTAGTTTTGGAATTTGTAGTTGTAGGTTCGACTTCGGCTCGACGGACAAAAAAATGGTCTGGCTTAAATTCTGTTGTCCATTTGATAAAATAACGACCGACCACTGTTGTCTTTCCCTAAATTATTTATTGACATCACACAAAACATCACAAAAACGTTAATATAGATAACTTTATATTTTGTAATTGTGTATTTCGATTCAAACCCTTCACTGTGATTGCCCACGGTTATTGCCGGTTATATTATCAGTTATTGCCGAAATCCTTGCGGTCTCTGCACCGGTATATGTTTTGTTTACACTCGTGATCACAGACCCGGCTGGGAGTGCGCATGCGCGAACAGTTGTTGATTGTAAAATCTTGTAGTTATTGATCGCAAAGTTAAGACATATTCAAGCGTACTATTAAGTACAATATGTTGGTCCTGCAAGTAAATTAGTCGAGCACTGTTCTTTTTCTCAACCGGAAATACGACGGTATTCTAGCATTATGATTGGCTGTTATATTATATTCATGTTTGTGAGTTTGTTTTGGGCTCGGCTGGCCAGAGGGATTACAGCAGTTTATCAACCATATTCTTTTTTCAAACTTTTTTTTATTAAAGTGTTTAAATTACTTTAGATGAAGCTTACAGTATATCAACCAGTATCACAGTATACCAGGTGAGCTGAAAAGCGATGATATTTCAATTAAAGGTATTAAAGTATTTAATAATTCAAAGAATAAAAACAGAGAAGCTCGGCAACAATCAAATAAAAGTCAGACGAAAATCTAAGAAAGAATCAAAAGTATCATTATCTCAATAGCAATCTCATTTGTTCATAATAATAGATAATTATTATTAACAAAATAATACCAGTAAACCATAATTTTATACAATTATACTCATAATATTATAGTTTGTCATTCTCCATACTTTTATAATCGTTAAATATTCCAAGAAAAATTTCTCGTTTTGGAGCATTAGTTATAATCAATACATTTCGTAACAAAGAAGCAAATTCATGTCGTAATTATCTCTCTCATACAGTAATGCATATATTTCCATTTAAATCAATCTTCCAGATTCAAAATTAATTTGAAGTTATTAAAGGATTACGTTTAAATGGCAATTAACTTCCAAATCTTCCTTCGATTTGAACAATCGAACATCAAACATTCTTTCAGATCATATAAATATTTATTTTATCCCGCTTGTAAAGCATCTTTCAATAAATTAACAGATAAGAAATTCCGACTTTCATTCTATGTCAAACATCTTCCCGAAATATTTTTGACTTGGACAGTGAAGGGCATTTTTCTTGTTAATGTATCTCTCCTTCTTGGGTATCCTTCCATTCCACCTGTCAGACATAACTTTTACTGTATAACGTGGTAATCTCGGGTGTCGCTTACAATATAAAATTACTATTCAGTATTTTTTTTCCAAATTCTAAGCTATCCACAATGACTCCCATTTGAAATCATACAAGTGACAGTTACCAAATTTATTTTCTCCTAAAATACAGGAAAAACAAATACTTACTTCATGGTCGGATTGTTCAAATGCGGTGTTTGAATTTCATGAAGCTGCAAGATTACAACAATTCAGATAGCATACAAACTCAGGTGTTAAGAACACAAAGACTTTATGGAATGTCAACAACAACAAAGAAAAAAGGATTCGTAAAAGCAGCTTCAAATAAGACAATATTTGAATTATGGTAACCAGAAAAAACCTTTCGTGTTTCGTTATGTCTGTGTGTGTTATCTGCCATTGGTAACCAGCTTGTTTGCCTAGGTTATTGATATATCAGACTGTTAAATGATTAGTATGTAATTCATTTTTTAGTCTTAATTGGCCTTGGTATATGATACGATTGAAAAGTATAAATTAAATACAACCACCGAAAATTAAAAAGTGTATGTAGGAAAGAAAAGTAAGAGGTTTATTAGAAAAAAGTGTAAATTAGAAATATAAATGAAAATGAAAATCCTACTAAGGAGTAACCATTGGATAATGCACGCGAATGAATGGATGACTTGGAACTCAATCATAACATTTAAAAACCATATTACATACAGTGTACTAAAATGAATTCAAAGTCGTATTAAAATCAAGGGGGAAATTGTATCGAAATGAAACTGATATTATTGAAAAAGTAATTTTTTGAGATTTAGTGCGATTACCATTTTTGGAAGATAATTGTCTTGGAAGCTACGAACATTTATTTCAAAGCTATCAGAAAGGCAAGTACCCATTATCGGGCAACAATAAAGTCAATTTTTGCCCTCGATTAAATTTTCTTTTTGATGACTATTTCTTAATTTGCTTAATATTTCCATACTTTCTTTGACTAAATGAGCTTTTTAATGACATATCATAAATATGAAATTCTATCATAATTAATAAAAACAATTTTTGTGTCACATATATCAGCATTTTATATACAGAGATAAAGAAAGAGGGAGAAAGATTAAAAAAATCTTAGGAGTAATGGCAAATACATAAATATGGACTTGATATACGACAGATGCTTGACTATATGTCTATATGTCTGATAAATATGACAGATAATAGTCAGTAATCCTTTAGCATCGATAAGGGACTTGCAATGCTATCAAGTGTAGTTCGTCAGGGCTTTTAGTTTATCAGCTGTTATAATAAGTGGTTGAATTATTTCTTTGATTAATTGGTTTCTATTGTTCGGCTTCTTATATCAAACAAGTTTCTTTATCTGGATCCATATGCATTCGACAGTGCGAAGTTCTAAGCTATTCGAGAAAAATTCCATAAGTGAAATATTATTATCTTGTACAGTTTTTTACTTACAATGGCAACATAATATAGACTCTGAATCAGTTTGACGTAAATTCTTCATTATCTGGTAAAAATCATTATCATGGTATTAATATCTTTCCTCACATATGGATAACAGTAATTATTAAACGAATATTTCATTAATGCATTTTTGGGCTTTTATATTAATTAATCACAAAAATTACATTACTATTTTGATAGCTTTGCCTATAATAATAGCAATGGACATTTAACAGAAATTAAGATGGAAATTTTTTCCTATTCTTCTCCTAATGCATTTTATGTCACCACTTCCAAATAAGGACATTATAATAGGAGACCATAATGTCCTTATTTGGACAATTATGACACTATCCCGTACTACTATAATGACACTTCCCCGCTTTCTGCGTTTTATTTAATTTTTGTTTTCCAATGTAATCCATACAAAATTAATTTCGTATTTTTAAAAAAATTCTTATATTTAAACAGAATTATTATAATTTTGCATCGAATGTTCCTTAGACTAACTTCACACTGCGCTAGCTCATTTCACTTGGTATATGAACAGATAATTTTTTGATTACGTAACACAGTATTTTCATTATTCTTAATCACTTGTTGATTTGCATCTTTTTCTACTTCAGTAAGTTTAGTTTTCAGATTAATGAGCCTCCTTGTATTTCGTCAATGATTTAGAAATTTCCCTTTCCTCCCCACAGAGATTTTCAACAATTTTCTTTCTACTTTCATTACAATCAAAACATGTTCATTTAATAGGACAGCTTTAAAACATTTTGGGGGTCAGCTATTTGTGCCTTTTTTGTATTTTGATAATTCTCAAAATGAAAGAACAACCATACAAATATGTAGACAACTAGATAGCAATCACAGAAAGTATAAAAAAAAAGACCTCTTCTCAGCTTCAAAGTATAGAAAGAAATTCTGAATTTTATAGATAACAATATGTGATTTTATTGGTACTCTACGAACTCATTATCATTAGTTCACTCAAGTGAAGAAAAAATCCCATCTTATTCTGCTAAATCAATGTTATTGCTTCTAGTTATTAAGCTACAAGTTTAAAAAATAAGGATAACTCAACATAATTTAATATATTACATTCTTGGTTAAATTATCTTTAAAATAATATAAAACTTTAAAATATACTGCTGCTATAAACCTTCAAATTTTCAAATTACTCTTTAGACACTTCTAATTGCATAAGGAAGTCACAAGATATAACTAAAAAAGAAAAAAAAGAGCAGCTGAAAAGTCCAGTTAAAAATGTACTACGTGCCATAACGGAAAAACAGAAAAATGTTTCTTTATCTGTAAAACAAGAGGTTACTGGACTGTTTATTTTTTAATTAACGTGCAAAGGGTTCGCCCTTTAGGTTGAAAGTATTTATCAGGTATTTTAATAGTTTTAAAGGTTGTGATTTTGAACCCTCAAATCCCTTCCCTCCCTGAAATTGTTTTCCAGATTTAATTATTACTTAAAGTTTACTTTCTTCCTTGCTTAGTTGTCACTTAGTCGTTGCTTAACTCGGACAAATGTACGCTAATGCCAGAGAGTACATTTTAAAATTTTATGTATTTCAACCTTAATATCTCAGTTTCAATATTCATTTAAATATGACAGAAATTTAATTAAAAATATATATAATATTTCAATTATTTCGAAAAATTGAATAAAAATTAAAGGGGATACCGACAGTTACTCAAACCTTAAATTATAAAATAGTCATAGAATATATTTAGTAATTTAAGTAATGATAAAACTGTATTATTCATCAGATCCTAATAATTTGGTGAATATTTTGAAGAACTTGCGAAGACTTCTTACGAAAGCAAAAGAGTTTAAAGTTATGTTGAAGAAGGAAAAATGAATTTGTATTGAAATTGTATATACGTCATAAGTCATGCTTGTGGTACAACTAAAAGCAAATAATGGCACTAAAAATAAAAATAAAAACTTTAAAGGCAGAAACTTAAAAAAAATTAAATTGATTTAGAAGCAAAGTCATGTTTAAATCAGAATTGGCGGGAAATTATTGAAATCATGATGAAAGTATGGAAAATTAAAGAAAATACATTATAAATTCAATATGGAAGACTGAATAATAATTTATTCATTAATATTGAATTTAAGATCTATATTACTGAATTTATGAACTATACCATATTGAATTTACAAACTATACTATTCATTTTATCATCAATAATTATTAATTTATTTTTTGTTTGCCATTTATTTATCTTAAACAAGATTTGAGTTGGCCTACACCTTTTTATTGATATATTTTTGATCTTAAAAAATTGATAGTGAACATGACACATCGTACCCAAAACTTAATAACGCATAATTGTAAGAATAGTAGCCTTAACAAGAAATACATTTTTCTATTAGATTATAAACAAATATCTTGCATTCTTTGAAGCACTTTATAAAGGTCTCTAACTTATCACATGAGATGTCAAGAAACTAAGGTTAATTGCATCAAACTGTTAACATTCATATAATCACATTTTTACAATTCTGATGCATTCTGTTTAAAAAAATTCTAAATCAGTTTTAATTTAAAAAATAAAAATTTACTTCATGCACTTATGAATTATTTTAGAGAGATTAGTCTCTTCGAAATTTTGTTTGATAAATTAAATTATTCAGAATTTTTCTATACAAGGATAATGCAAACGATTTTATATTATATTCTTTCGCCACCGAATATCTCCGAATTTGGAATCTCTAGAATTCCCTGTTAGTTGAATGGATATACGTGGAAATATGTATTAAGGAAAAAAAGATATATTCTAGAAAAAAGAGGAATATATTATGTATATATTCCACAAAACAAAATTCATTCACATTTATGAAAAAGAAAAGAAGAACGAGAAAAAACAAAGAATTGACAGGTAGAGTATGTTTCATTAAATAAGAATATCATGAAAGATCAATCATGAATATTTTATGTTTTTATATTCCTCAACAACTACATTTTTTAAAAACGTGACACATATTCCACAAATTGCATTAATATGCATATATTTTTATTTTAATGTTTTATTAATCGTCAGACTTATTTATATATTTGCCTTGTTATCATGTCAGATTATGATGTTATTTTGGGAATGTGGTAGACAAAAATCCGCAGGCGAAAAAAAAAAAAAAAACGCAGGTGAAAAATTGAAATTTTATTTTCTGCATGAGCATCTAAAAAAATCCGATTTTAATAACGCGTTGCCATCGCATTTATAAAAAAATCTTATTTTAAAAAAAGTAAGTTCATGACTACAGCAAATAAAACCTAGAAAAATGTCATTTTGAGAAAAATGTCATTATGAAATGAAATAAATAGGAAATGTGATATTTTTTAATCAATAAATGCGAGACAAAGTTCTTTGGATCGTTTGCCATACTAAACTGACTCGTTCAATGAAACAGTCAAAATGAATAAAAATATAATTTAACTTGCACGAGCACGTGGTGCTTGGCCGTTCAAGAAATGATGTTCTGACATGATACGTTGAAATATGCATATCAGATTAAAATTTGATCTTTATGTTGTTCTTATATATCTCTGTTATTAATAAACTTTTATTTAACAATATTTTTTTTAAATTGACAAAAAAAAACGTGTTGATCAAAAATGTATATAAAAATTATATCTACAGCCAAAATTGAAAATAAGATTTTTTAAAACTTGAATTAAACATTTTATTCAAGTGATCAATTTAAGTTTTATTAAGTGACTTGAATTAAAAATTTTATTAGAATGACTTGTAATAAAAATATTTATCATATACAGAATATAATTAAATGCTTTCTTACCTCTAGAAATCATCTCCTCTTGCTGCTGATCTTTATTTCCAGATTTCGAATCCCAGTAATGTTCTTGTAAGAACGCTCCCACTCTGCGGCTAACTTCACTGATATTCGAAGCCACTGCAGAGATTTTACTGAACTCCAGCGATCCAGGTTTACTGGTGATTCTCTCACGTTTATGATCAACAAGTTCAGAATAAGCATCCATGTGACTAGTTTTGCTTTTATTGGATAACTTTGAATCCATAGCAGTTGTGCTGCTGCTATGGTAAAGTTTCAAAATTGGAGAAGTACCGTTAATCATTTTTGGCACAGCAGAAGTTGAATTGTCAAGTTCATGGCTTGTTCTTGAACTGACTTCATCACTTTGGAGATTCAGGGAATTGTCTTGATTGTTTAAAGTAGATGGCACAGTATGATTTTCACCTGAGTTTTGATTGGCAGATGAGTCGGCTTCGAATAAAATCTTCCTGAGGTTATCTTTGATGCTATGAACATTTTCTTTGAGTCTTTTTATATTTTCACCAAAGTGTTCGATTTCTTCTTTCACTACCGTGATGTTAGAATTGTCAATTTTGTCCACAACTGGTGGTTTAAGATCTAAGATATCGTCATCAAGGAGCTCTGTAGGAACACCGGTGGTGGAATTAGAAAAGGAGTGCATAGTAGAAATGCTCGATGCTTGTTTTGCATCATTTTGGCTTTCTAAATATTGTCCACTGACATAAATATCTTCGACATTCAAGGTCTTGTTGAATGAAATCGATGAGTTGAAATGAAAGTGTCCAGTTTCGAATTCTTCCTTCTTAGGAATGAGAGGGAATGAAGTGTTGAAATCAGAGTTTGGCATCTCTTCAATCTCCAAGCTGGGCGACGAACCTTTGCTTGAAATATTCGAATTGTAATTATCCACAGGAATTTCTGATGGACCGATGAGTTCAAACATTGGCACTGCTTCAGTTGTAAATGAATTATTGTAAGGCGAAGCTGATGAAAAATTGTTTAATCCTTGCTGATGAAGTCCATTGTCTGTTAGGGATTTTGAAGAAACAATGTGAATCTTTAGTGCTACAAGTAGAAACACTGCTCCCCATTGAAGGATTATCTTCTTGTGGGCAACCATCTTATGGGAATCAAAACCAAATACCATCGTCTGTTAAAATCAACAATAGTCAAATTAATTTCAGACAAAAACAAGTTACTGAAAGGAATCTTTTACTGCTCTTAATTGTTACCATTTAGTTCAACTCAAAATTTGCAATCTAACCACATTGAGCCAATATTGAACATGTTATGACACTGAGATAAATCTGGCAATGATGAGTCATTTTTTTGGTATTGATGTAAACTAAGGTGCACTATATTTGTAGGTAAATTATATAGTAAATTTGTGGATAAATGTTCCACGACGAAGACAATGACCAATACTGAAATCACGTGATCAGTAATAAGATAATCAAATTGGTTTTTAAAGAAAATCCACCATATATTCCGAGAGAACTCGTAACGTCCTTGAATATGCCAACCTAACAAACACTTAGTTGTGATAACACTAATGAATCTTCTTCAAGAGCTGCAAGAAAAGAGATCGGATCCCACTAGGAAATGACAACGGCGTAAAACACGTGCACCGTAGAGAAACACAGAAAGGCAACTGAGAAAACAGACGATAAAAAAAATCAAAAAACGAGATGGATGCCTTCCGTAAAGCCTCAGGGTCTTTTCTATCACTTTCACTTACGAAAAAAAGGACTTTCACTGTTTCCGTCGTAGGCTAGCTACCTCGTTTTCCGCCTTACCGAATGATTGCCCGCAGTTCTAGGACACAGTTCCACTTCCCAAACACTGACGGGCGTTTTCTTTTATTTATCGTTTGAAAACGTGTAAGGCCTGAAGATGAAACCAACTTACCGAAAATATTTAAGGCTAATTTTCGTTCCATTTTACATTTTACTGGTGCTTACTGGCTTCGTGCTTCTATCGACTATTTTTTTTTAATGTAGAAGTCAGAATAAATGTCAGGACATGCATGAGATGACATCCGGATTACACCTTTTGTGTCACTTACCCTTTCTATTCTTCAGAGATAAATATTTCTTAGCGGGATTTAAATTTCCTTTGAATTGGATATTTGAATACAATTGTAAATAGACAAAATTTTTGAATGAAACATTCGTGACAAGCAGTAATGAATGTTAGAAGTAAAATATTAGTTAAGAGAAATATTATCATCCATTTTTTTAACAATTTTAAGAATGAGCTAAAAATAGATATATTTTTTTAATAAATTTTAATAGCCTTTTTTGGAATTTTTGAAAAAAAAATCAAATTTTAATTTTAGTTTACGTTTTTATCATGCTTCACCATCGTGTATGTGCTTGGTAAGAGAGAAATAGAAATTATTTTCATATCTATTTGGCCTTTTTAAGGTAGCTAACTCTTTCTGAAACTTACAGACATCTTTACTTCTTATAGGAAAATTAATGCTTTTTAAATTATTATAATCAAATTTGAAGAATATGAGAAGCATTATGAATACATTAATTTTGTTTTATTTTATTTTTAAAGGAAATTTTAAGAGATGTTATACAAAATTCTGCACAAATATTAAACTTAATCTTTTATATTTTTTAAAGTTTTCACACAAAATAACAAAAAGTAATATTTATTTGTTAATTTCACTTTTCAAAAATAATTATTCTTTTTAGTAAGTTATAATTTGTAACAAGTAAGTTATCATTGAATAAAAAAATATTATCTTCATCCTTAAAATTACTATATAAATGTAATGCTTATTTTAAAAATATCAATATTTATCTTAAAATAAAGCTTCATAAATTAGACAGATTTTACAATTTTTTATCATTTTATAAAACTTTATCATTATCATTTTATTAACTTTATCACCCGTTAAATAAAATTTAAAAAATTCTGTCTTATTTTAATGTAAATGCGAAAGTAATTTGCCAAACCAAAATTTAAGCTTATTAAGAATTTGTTTCAAAGAAACTTATAGATTTTTTAATCATCATTTTAAAAGAAAATTTTTATTCATATTACTTCTTTCTGAAATGATAGCTCTGAAAGTAAGATAATTTTATCCCAATTATTTAACAAGGGATACTAGATGATGAATTAAAGAGGTGATTTACATACATTAAGAGCCGACGGATAAAGCAAGAACTATCAATGTTCATGATTTTTAATTTAATTTTTTAAAACTTTATGACTGTACAGTATTACAAGAATTAATAATAAACTAATTAATTAAAAAGTTGAATATAAAACTAAAGAAACAAGAGTTGAAAGAAAAAAATTGTGCCTACATTCCTTATGCAGAATTATGTAAAATTTCAAAAAAAAAAAATTAGCATTAAAAACTAACTAATTGGGTTTGTAAATACACTCTGAAAAATTTGAATATAAAATTAGGATAGCAATAACAAAAAATAATTGTATCTATTTTTCTAATAATTACTTAAAACTTTAAAAAGAGAAACAGCTTTAAATGGGTTTGTAAGTATTTTCTTAAAAAATAGAAAAAAAGTTCATTACTAAAAAAATTCTACTAAAATATCAAGAATAATTATTTATTAATTAATATTAAATATAATTGTTGAATAAAGAGAAGGGAGGATAAAAGAAGGTATTTATAAAGAAATTATGTTCAGAATAATTCTAAAAATAAAAATGGAGACTACTTATTTATCGAAAACATAAAGCTATGTCTAGAAAAAAAATTAAAATTCCTAGTTCAGAATTCTTTTTTTAAAAAAAATTTGTCATAAATATTTTGAAAGGAAAAGAATTAAGTAAATGAAATAAAATCATTCTAAATTATGAACTGTCATAAAGCTCTATTCTTAGCTTTCATTCAAGTGTTTAATTTTTTAACAGAAAATTTAACTAAGAAATAGACTAAACCTAGAATATCCGCTAATGAAGAAAAGGTTTTTAAAAAGTAAAAGCATTTTAATCTCCAATTTGGCAGCAAATTTATAATTTTTTAAAAAGTAATCCAATAAAAAGTATATAAAACTCAGTTTAGTACAAATTTCTGAAGAGATAAGGATAATCAAACACTTTACAATACTAAACATTAAAAATACGAAGAAATTATTATATATACTCACTATGGGAAAATTAAAATTTTAGGCGAAATATGAAAATACAACAAATCCACATACAAGATTAAGAAGTGTTTAGGTCTTTAAATAATTTAAAGAAATTCATATCCGTTTGCTAAACGAGATTGTGTCACTAATTCTAATCAGAATTCAAGATTAATTTATAATGAATATAAGATTTTTAAAAAGAATAAGAGCAAACGATTTATAAAAAAAATTAAATTAAAACAGATGAGAATTTAATAACAATGTTGCCAAAATCTAATAAAAGAAATAAATTATTTCTCTTATGCTTTTGCTGCATCAATAATTTTATGTTTTGCAGACGATTTCTTGTTTTCTTTCTCTTTATAACTATTCTTAAAAGAAATTTTTACTGCAAATATTAATTTAATTGATACATTCGTTTTATAATGTGTATTCTTTTTATGTTATAAAATGATTTTAAATTTAATATGTCTTCTTTTTAAAAAAAAAGATATAAGTTTTTATACTATAATGAACAAAATAAATTTAAAAAAGAAATATTATTCTTTTAAGAAACGCAGCATGCGAAATAGATTAAAAATACTGGCATTATTTCTGCTGGGACAATGATTATGTATAGCAGAAGCCATGTGTAAAAGATAATTCAGTTGTGACTTTAAACAGTTACTGCTTACGCATGAGATATTCACATTAGACTTGAGTTGTTACACTTTGTAACAACTCAACTCTCTGTGCATAAGAGGAACACCTCAACGCTGTATTTCAGAACAAGTTTTGAAAACCATTCTTGTTGCGATTTGTAGTTCGGAATCAACAAGAATTCGAATTTCGTTTGTTTTTGCGTTTAGAAGACTTTTATTGCACATGTGCCATCTTTGCCATGTAACCCAGTTATTATCACAAGGTAAATTCGACTTCATATTTATTACGATTAAAGGAAAAATGTAACGATTTCCAAAATAAGATTACAAAATACTTTTATCCTAGTCCTTTTAAACCTGATAGTTCACTTTTTAGTTCTTTTTTTAATATTTTTTTTTTTTGAATTTTTGATGCAATAGACGTGCATGGCTATGCTGTGTCACAATCAATTTTCACTAAACTATGCATAATTCAAACTTATGTAACTTCTTTATAATATGGTAACAACACTAAAAATTTATTAAATATATATAAATGAGTCCTTTTTTCAATAAAATTGGAAGTGGAATTGCAAAGTACTGTCCATCTCAATGAATCCTTCGTTTCTGAATTATAACAAGTAAAACTATTTTTTTAAAAAGTTTTAAAAGTTACAAATTTACAATAGTTAAAAGTGAATCAGTTTTATTAATGCTACTTACCATTTGCAACATGATTATTGTGATGAAACTAGCATGTTAAAATATCAAAAATCCTGTTGAATTTTAATTTTCTATGGATTTTTCTTTAGAGTTATTGCTATTCATACATCTGTACTATTTGGTTGATGTAAATAATTTTACAATTAAATTAACATTGAAGATTTTATCATGAATATATTTTTATTTATTTCATTGATAACTAGCTTACAATAGAAATTTCTTTTTTCGTTCCGATTTTAATGTTCAATCGTCAAAATGATTTATTTCTATATTACTGGTCAGTATTTAAAATTTTATCCACCGATTTTAGAAGCATTCACATAACCCAGGTCACAAAATTATAAATGCAGCTTAAGAAAGACGAAATGAAGCAATGCTAGATGCATAAAGAAGAAAAAGAAAAGCCGTAAATCGATGATGCAGCTGATTAAACTTAAATATATGAAAAATTATGAAATCTTATACAGGGTGAATCAAATGTTATCGTTCAAATTTCGAAAGGAAGTAGGGAATATGTTCGGAATTCACTTTTACATAGGAAAGTATGTCAGCAAACTTCATCTGCGTGGGCAAAATTGATAAATGAAGTGAACATAAGGAAACGATAAACATAAGTTGCAACGAATGTCACATTTCCTATTTATTTCATTTCACATAATCACGTGCTCAAAATGACATTTATCTAGGTTTCATTTGCTGTAGTCATTAAGTTTTTTTTTTAAAATCAGAGCTTTTGTAAACCCGATGGCATCAAGTTATTAAAAGCTGATTTTTTTGAGAGGCTCGTGCTGATAATAAAATTTCAATTTTTCGCCTACGGATTTTTGTGGACGCGCATTCCCAAAATAGCATCATGTTCTGGCATGATAATAAATATTTCTAAAAAAAATTCTCATTCTTGTAGTAGAAATTTCACAGGGCTAACTAATTTTAAAACAAATTTCACAATTCAAGAGATAGCAGAGAAAAAAATTATCAACATAATTTTGAACCATCTTCAAATACAGCTGTGAAGTGATATTTGTACGGTCATCAGCAAACGTAGAGTGATTGAAATATCTGTAAGTAGAACTAATGAACGGAATGAAACCAAATCTCAAACTGCAGAAATTTTGAATTCCGTAAAAAGCTGGACTGATGCATTTATTTTTTGTGCACAAAGAGGTCAGAACAAAAATGCTTCCAGAAGATTTGAATGGTGATTAATAATAGATTATTTTCAGTGAATTCCACAATACTTGCCATTTCTATAATGCAAACTTTAACACTCAAAGATCAATGAAATCTTACATCATCTATTTTCTCTGCCAAGTATTTACATTCTGACAGGGCCAAAATATCTCTTTTTGGTAACTTTCATTCCTGTATTAGCTACAAATCGGAAAGCTATTTCACAATCTCTTTCATTTTATAATAAATAATACTTACAATGTGGAAATATAAGAAAAAAAGAATACAAATATGAGATACCCTAGATTTCCTGGGTGGTAATTTGTAATGCAGGAGTTCGAGTTTCTCCTTTATAATTGATCTTCTGAGTACTCACCCATGAGGCTTAAATCCACGATCCATCTGACTCGAAATAGACTCTTCAGCAAAATATAGCAGCATTTAAAATTTATGAACATACTTTAAAAAAACAGCTCAACTAACGATCATTAAAAAAAATCCGTTTTATGTGTGTACATCCTTTCAATCATGATCATGTATAACTGCCGGCACGTCTCCCTCGTAAGTTGGGCGTCAAAGGTTCGAGTCCCGGTTAAGCTTTGTCTATTATTCTGCTTACTATCTGTGAGGCGCATGAATGTGCCCATTTGTAAAAATGAGCTGTGTGTGTGTTTGTGTGTGTGTGTGTGTGTGTGTGTGTGTGTGTGTGTGTGTCATACTCAGATGAGCTATAAGTAGGGTTTCTGTGCTCAGGGGCCCAAACCCGCAGAAGCTACTGCTCCCCTCTTTTCATTATAAATCAGACTCGTCATTATCATCATGATATATAACTTTAAAAATAATTAAAATATAAATATATGGTAAGAAATATTGTGTGTATTTTCATTTTTTAACGTTTTTATGGTTTAAAAAGACATTGTTGTTACTTATGTCACTTTTAATTGGACAAGTCCCGCTGATGAAAGCATCAGTAGATTTAAGTCTAATGAGCGTCTCCTGTTTTTTTGAAGTAACGCCAACTAGGGATAAGAGTACGACTTAGCTACATACTCATCACACTTTCACTTGCATAACCCCTTTTTATAGGGGGCACAGTCACACAGCTCACAGATAGTGCACAGAAGAACATCCATGCCCGAACCGGGACTCCCAGAACAGAAGGAAGACGTGCTACTTCTGAGTCAGAGAGCCGGCTTAAAAAGACATAACTCTAAGAAGACTTTTCCTTCCCTTTTACCCTTGAGAAATAATAGTCCAATTTATTTAGTTTACACAATCAAAGATTATTTTGTAACAGTGCCTGTCTTCAACCCCCCCCCCCCAGAGGATACAGGAAAAAAATCTTAAACCTGAAAGTTATTGATGGCAATAAAAGATCGTTCATTGCAGTACTTGTTCTCGAAATTCAGAAGATACTTCCTTCTGAAGAAGTAGGTCGAATTTCATCGCTGTCGAAGCAATTTGCTATATTATATACCTTATCAGCGACTAACAAGATTTGATTTGCCAACTTTAAAGTCTTTCATGAAGGTGCAGAATGTAACAGAAATGCAATCGTCTTTGTTTCAGAAACTACGCTGCTTTGCAAATTTCTAGGATTGCTGAAATTACGGAAGTGACTTGAAAGCACAAGAATGCTCAGAACACTTGAAAGGAATTAGTGATATACATATTTTGTTTTTCCATAAAACATGATGTTGCAAAAGCATTTATCGTGATTTTGGTATATTATCATAGAGAGACAATTAATGATGGAATGTTCTTTTTAAACATACAGTAATGCATTTTAAAATCGAAAATAATCCTAGAAATTGAAAAAAATTGTATCATTATCTCATCTATTTCCTCTTAAGTTATAGACATTTTATTAAAGAATCTGAAGTTAATAATGGAATAATAATTTAAATCTTTATTTTTTTAAAAAAATTGAAAAATGTAAATAAAAATATTATACTTAGGTTGAAAAAATGAATCTGGAGATTTTGTGGATCTTCATGTATTAAACCGATCTGCATTCTGCCAAAAATTATGTCTGTCTGCTTGTAAGTACTATAACACATAAGCATGTCAACTAAAATTTAATAAAGAGACCTAACATAATAATTATAAATTTCTATCAAATTTTGAACAAAATCTATCTAAGAAAGATTAGTCTGTTTCTTTGTCTATTGATGCGCAAGGTATCAAAATAACTCAAAAAGTAAGGAGCAAGCAAAATTCAGATTCAAAAGAAAGTTAATTTTTTGCAATATTTTTATTGCTACAGCAAAATTTAAATTGTTGGCATTATTTCTATCAAATAATTGTTCTACTAAATATGTAGATATTGTATTAAAATTTCTTTTATTAATTACGTTAACAGATTTAATTATCTGTTCATTTATCTGTTACTTCTTTTGTGGATACCTAAATACAAAAGTATAGCAAGCAACAGAAAGTAATTTTTGTAAAGCATCATTGCATAAAAGTTTAGTGAAAACAAATAAAGAACAATAACATCATCAAAGGAATAATACCTCAGACTTGATAGTTCAGACTAGAAAGCAAAATATGTAATTTTTCTCAAATTTATTTTTGAAGACTATAATGTAAACTTCAAAGCATATTTTTGAAACTTTACTTCATTTCAAATTTAAAAAATCCAGGATTTTGCCGTAATAATTACCGTCAAGATTATCACACATCAAGATGCCTCTTTATTTACACCGATTTCATGAAGTTACTGTTCTGAATTTTGTCAAACTTGAATATAATTTATTTGTAATATTTTTATTGCTACAACGAAATTTAGACTGTTATCATTATTTCTATAAAATATTTCATCACATGATATTTATCCGCTTTTGAATCTAAGAAAGATATATTCTGCTTATTATGTTCCCATTTATATCTGGAATGAAAATTTGAACTTATAATATCAAGGAGTAAAATATTCAAACAGAGGATAAACATGCTAAACAATGAAATAGTTAATGACTTTGTGATGACGAAGAATGAACTCCATTAGAACTCTATGGACTCCATACATTTCATTCTCTGTCATTAATTTGACTCCATATGCACTATTAAAGAAAGGTATAAGTTCATTATAATAGCAAATATTTTATGTTTTCAATGTTCTGAGACAACTTTTGCGCACTCAGAGTAAGAATTTCCGATCTGCACAATTTATTCTAATGAGATGCGAAAATCATGCACAATTTTGCGATATTTTGATAATTATACCTTGATTTAGATGTTAAAAACTTTTGGTGAACCTTGAGTTTGCTGTTGAATATAAGAAAAAGTACACGAGATTGAAAATTGAACGGAGAGAACATGATTTAACGAAGGAAATAGAAATAGCAGGCTTTTATTTCTTGACATATGGTCTAAAATAACTGAAATTCAATAAAAGAGGATAGTTTTGTTAAAGGGAAACAAAGATCTAAATCTCACAAAGTTGAACAAATTCTTGATAGCAAAATGTAATTAATTTATTTGCTTGTATTCTGTGAAATTGAGGCTGTAATATCTATCCCCTTTCCACAAAATTATGAAAATATAAACATAAAGAAAAATTTCATTTTATATATCTAGATACCTTTTACACTCTTTATACTAAAAAGTTTTAAATTTATAATGCATTTTTAGATATTTATTTACACTTTTTTTGTAGAAAATATGCCGTAGTAAATTATAAAATAATGCAGTTTCGGGAAAAAATTTCCTTAATAAAAAGAAAAAAATTATTCTCTTATCTATATTTAAAATAAGAAATATTTATAGGTGTGAGTGTGTCCTGTAATGATAGACCATTAGAACTGAAATTGCAAAATCCTGCATCAGTCAAACTTCAGAAGATGAGAATGTGCATCATCGTGCAATTAAAAATCAAGCGAAACTTTAGAGCTTTTTTCATAAAAAAATTTGGAAATATTGTAGTAAAAATTTGATTTCTGAACCATTTTAAAATTAAAAAGTATTTTTAAAGACATAACAATTTTCGGTACTTACGTATTATACCGTCCGACTTTATAGCCAAATTTGAAGTCGTCGCCAATGAGTTGCTAAACCGCCAATGATGGCAATCTGCCAATGGTGTAATCCGTTGATCTTTATCGGCAAATTTAAATCCATCGTCAATGAGATACTAAACCGGTGGCGATCATTGGTGAAGACGGTATAATACGTAAGTACGCAATTTTCTCCCCAATGCTATTTACAAACAATTTTTTTACTGCATTATGAGATTTGTCAAAAAAACAGTATATTTTTATCAATAGGATTTAAATTTCAATGAGATTCAAACAGCTTTCATTGTTTATCCGGATATTTAATCTTGTGATTATTTTTGAAATTGACGATGAAAAATTTTGGATAATTATTTGTGCAATTTACTTGAGGTATCAGAAATTGAGCTTGCATCATAAAAGACAACTCACAAATCGAAATATATTACTCAAAGTTTTTCCTGACACAGATATATCTTGATATTTGATTCAACAGGCTATTTCCTCCTTTGGTGAAATAATCGCCAAATTTGCATAAGAAAATTAATTTAAATTGAATTAAATATATATCACCGATGAAATAGCTGGTCATTAATTAACTATTAATATTAAAATTTATGCATAATATATGAAAATACTTCACATTTTTCATAAATTCTTTTTTTATCAGATCTCTTGTATAATTTATAATATCTTTGGTGGCAAATATCTGTCAAAAGCAAACACGTGACTATTATCTTCTTCCTAAATCCCACATATGTGCCACTTTCTCTTTTCACGTCACCATCGTTAACAATCTAATACCTTAACAAGGAACTTAAATTTAGCATAAAACCAGTCACAGTTACGATTACCATATGAGCTTTGGGAACTTGGGAGGAAGGAAGCTCCCTCCAGATGTGATAATAATAATAGAGCAGAAGAACAAGTTAGACCCGAGGCATTTTGTCAGTATTTAAGGAAATAGAATTGACCGGTCTCCACGCAAAATATAGGTCACTATTTCTTGCAATTTAGATTAATGAGTCGAGTATGGCAACGGAAGAAGGGTTTTGTACAAGGAAAAATGTCCATAAAGTGAGCAAAATTAATTACATTTATTGCTTAATTCACTCACTATTGGGGACGGGATTTTAGAAGACTACTCATTACCTGAAAAGCATCGATATATGTACCAAACTATAAATAATAGCAATTTTCTGCTACAAATGAAAGAAAATAAATTTATAAAAATATTAAAATGAAATCTGCTTTGCATATTTCAATGTATCACGTCAGAACATAGTTCCTTGAACGGTCTAGCATCATGTGCAAGTTAAACTATATTTTTATTCATTTTAATTGTTTCATTGAACTAGTCACTTTAGTATTGCAAACGATCCAAAAAAACTTTTTCTCGCATTTATTGTTTAAAAAAATATCACTTTTCCTATTTATTTCATTTTGTATAATCATGCGCTCACATTGAAATTTTTGAAGGTTTTATTGGCTGAAGTCGTTAACTTACTTTTTTTAAAAATCAGAGCTTTTGTAAATACGATGGCAACGCATTATTAAAAGCTGATTCTTTGAGATGCTCGTGCAGATAGTAAAATTTTTAATTTTTGCCGACGGATTTTTTATTGACTTCAAAATCCTCATCCCCAAAACAACATCAGGTTTTGACATAATAACAAGGACCATTGCATGTGATGCCAATCCAAATGCGCCTTAATATATTTATTATTACGCAATTTTGGGTGTCAGGAATATTGATTGTGTTTAATTTAACGCAAATATATTATGCAGAACTTGTGTTTATGCTTATCTCAACAAATGATGACCTTATATAGAAAAGTGTTCCATGCCATTATAATGTCATTAAGTGTCTAAGCAAGCTGTTTAGAACTGTACGTTGTCATTTTCAACAATGTAATTTCACTTTCTGATTCCTCGTAGAAACTGGACAGATAATTCGTAGAATCTTTCTTTTCAGTTTTCAACAATGGAAGTAAACAAAGCTTTCAGATATTAAATCAGTAATAAAAATGATTTGAATTTTATAATAATAAAGAAATGTCTGGTTGGAATTTTTTTAAAAATTGCACGCCATCTAAATTTAATTTTATAAAACACTTTTTTTGTAAATTTTATATTACACAAATATGTAGCCATAATTTGAGCTATAATAGTTGTAAGAGTTATGACGGAATTTTTGTTTTGTTCAATTTATAGTTAATTAAATTCTAATTATTCTTTAAAAAAATCGCTCTGAGATGCATGCTTTCTCCATTCATTTATATTTCTGTACAATCTTTAATGCAATGTCAAACGGTAGTTTTGTATTATTAATAGAAATGAAGCTATTACTGTTAGATTTGCTTAATAAAAATTACGGAATAAAGCAAATTGTTTTGTCCAATTTAAATAATAAAAAAATATTCTAACTACAGATAATTAATTATTAAATATTATGTTAATTTAATCCTATTCTCGGATTTAGGAAAAGTTTATTGCTATTACGTTATGGCATGGAACATAATGAAACATAATGATTAACTCATATAATACATATTAATAAATTAATTGCAACAAATTTTTTAAGAAGTTTCATTTACAAATTAAAAAAAGGTCGTTTCATGATTTTTTTAAGTCTATAGTTTAGTTTCTGCTGATCTTTATGGAATTAAGCTAACATGTTCGTTAAGATAAGAAGAAAATGCTTGTTACTATTCCAAATGCAAAGTTTTCGTTAAAATTTTAGTTAAAAATTGAGTCAAAATTAAAAATTAAACAAAAAATTAATATAATTTTTGGTATTTTCTCCTGTTTTTTTTTCAAAAATTTTATTTTACAAAAAGTTTTTTTTTACTATCTTTTAGAAAAAACAATAATATTACCTAGTTAATTTCGTGAATTTTTTTCTTAACTTCAATGTTTTTAAGATTTAATTTGATACAAAACTAATTTTTAGTGAATTTTATATTGATGATAAAATTCAGCTTAATTTAATATTCTTTCAAACCCTTCAATCTCATAGTTTTATCAAATCTAAAATTAGCATAAAAGAAGTGTTATTTTTTCATTAACATGGAAGCAAAATTATCATTATCATTTTTTTATTCCACAAATAATTTGCTATAAATTGATTCCATTAATTACATTTGTTTCAGTCTTAACGAGAAAAATTAACGGGAAATTTGAAATGAATTAATTTCATTTAAAGTTTTCAAGAGCGAAAAAAAATAAATACTCGATGATCAAGCTGGCCGCCAAAGTCAGCTAGTTAATAATAATTTTTGAATTTTTCGCTAAGCATAGAATTTTGATTGAATTTTTTTAATTTAGTTGCAATTGAATAGTTTTAAATCTTTGCATTAGATTGTTTTAGCAGCATTTAGAGGAATAAATATGCATGCGAATAATTTGTTATCGAAAAGCGAAATTTTATTTCAATAAATTCGTTGTGGGTTAGTTTCCATTGAAATGTCATAACAACATTTTTGGTTTTAGAAATAGGTAAATGTTTGCTGTAAATCATTTTAATAATTGCTATAACTAAGCAATATGAATATAAATCATAATTGTTCAACTATTTTTTTATTTATAGAACGTTTAATAAGTTTATTAAATATTTTAGCAAGCCTTTCCTTTAAATTTTTGTGAATTTAATAGACGGGGCATTAATTTATTCTAGAATAGTACAATAGTGTCTTTTAAAGAGTATTATCGTTTTTTACTGATATTGAATAAATAATTATTTAAAACTAGTACAAAATTAACGTTTCATGGAAATTTAACGAGATAGATATTTAACTCTGATTAGAAACTTTCATAATTAATATAATATAAAAAAATTGATAATTCCTCTGAAAATAAGTATAAAAAGTGCAGAATCAACAGATATAATTTGATAACGGAACAGTGTGGATACAAAATAACGTATAAAACTAAACTCTAAAAATAACACTTCCATTAGTTTTTCACTAATTCTAGTAAAAAAAAAAAATAGCAAAGGTAAGTGACGCTAAGATCATGAAATACTTTAAATCTCTGGGTATTTGAAGACATTATTTACGGGAATCATTGGACAGTATTAATAAGCAGAATAAACCAAAACCTTTTCCTTCAGGTACAAAAATAAACATTTATTTACAGCAAAATAATCACTTTTCCTATTTATAATAAAAACCAGAAATTAGCACCTCGCTTACCATTTCCCTTTCCAAGTAAGCCTCTTAATTTTTTGTAATTCCCTAACATTTCCTGTTTCCTTGCTGATTTTCAGATACCACTTTCCCATCCAATAATGGACAGACATTTGCGGGTGTGTTTTTCTTCAAAAATGTTTAGAAAAAGAGCATAAAAAAGGCGCAGAGATAAGCTGTTTTGAATCCAGGAAACTTGAACCCCTTTAAGAATTGGTGAGGAAACTTTACTATTTCCTTCAAGGTTATGATTCAATTCTGTTATGCATAATCTTCTTTAAACCGTCATTTCGGTACGGATTATGCAAGATTATTACAGTCTGTTTATTACGGCTTATCGCAAAAATAGTGCAAATGCATTTTTGGCCTATTACATCTAGCACGGTAGAGTTTAATTTTAAATGTATATTTGCAACATTTTTAGAAAAAGTATCTTCTTTGCTTGGCGAAGTATTTTTTTTCGGAACATTTGTTTCTAATAATAAAATCAGAATTTCTTCTTTTTTTTTGCAAGAATCTAAAGAAAGATGTGAATAATTCACTTTTTAGGGGTTTTTCTAAGGTTTTAAATTTATCAGCATTTCTTCTGTTATTGTAGGCTAGCTTAATTTCAGTAAGAATAAAGCTATTTTTAAGTTAAGGTCGAATCTTTTTCATATGACGATTTACGTATTCAAACTATACATTTCTGATATGATCTTTAAAGTTTTTAAAACTATTAAATTTAACTTAAATTGTATTCAGTATTTTTATTTTTGTACAACTTTTGTCAGGAACGAATTAAAAAAACAAAAAACAAAATGTATAAAATATTTTCGAAGCGCTCGGTTATAAGTTTTAGGAACACGAGTTGATTTTGGAAACTAAAAAAATTACTTTAAATGGTATGGGTGGGTAAAAAATGAAAATTGAAACTGCAAAATTAGGGTAAATTAAAAAATTGAAATTTAGGGTTCTTTTATCTACGAAACTTTTATCCTTGACATACTCACATTTAGCCATATAGTTGAGAATCAGCTATATTTATTTAAGAGGATCTTCTAATCGAAATATTTTAATTCTTATTGAGATCAATCGTCAATCGATGACCAATTAAGAAATAATTTCTTTGAATGAACTTTTTTCACTGCCATATT
>JAOUZG010037308.1:613749-633344 GCA_026289955.1 Argiope argentata
TTTTTTTAAAGTTTGATGAAATTCAAAAAACCTTAATGTCTTGAAAGATGCAATATTTCATTATTTTCGTTATCGAATTTTATACAGAAAAGGTTAATAAAAATTACTTGAAAAGTTTATTTGAAAATGTTTGTTTTATGCTTAGTTATTTATATTTACTTTTAAAATTTGAACTGTAAAAAGGAATTAAACACAAGATGAAATCCAGATCGAATTTCTTTACAAATAATCTAAGGGTAAGAAAATTTATGTTTAAATTTTGCCTTTTGTGCTCTAATATAAAAGCACATATAATTTCTTTTTAAAAGTTACAATTTTAAAATTCATAATTTTGCCAGCATTCAACATTTTTAAAAATAAGTAATATAATATTAAAATCTGCATGTAATACCTTATGTATTTTAAGCAATTATTTATCGAATTTTTAATAAAGAAATATATAACTATTAGTATTAAAACATAAAAATTTACATTGTACAATCAGAATTATATAATTACAATAAAATATATTTTTTTAGTTATTCAAAATTAAATATTAAAATGTTGGCAAACCTAAAATTTAATTATGTATTTTTCTTCTAATCCATTAATTTCCATTTCAGTTTCTGCTACAAAAGGTATTTTTGCAAGAAAAATTTACTTAAATCAGGAAATTAAAAATTAACAAATTTCTTTTAATTTAGAATTCAATATCAATTAAATGCATTATTTTTATGTAATTTGCTTTTATGTACAATTTTATTACTTCTTTTAACTTTAAAAATTTATTAATTACTTGCGAATTCTGTGTAATGGAAGCCTTTGAAATTACACAGATAACAATTCCGCATAACTTAAATAGAATTAACAGTTTAGTAAGTACTTTCTTAAAATAAATTTTAAAATTTGACTAAAATTATATTTAGAAAAGTTCAATAAAAATTTAACTGGTTGTCAAAAGTTTAACTGGCTGTATATAGATTTAACTATCTTTGTGAATAACTAGTGAATATTTGTTAAAGAAAGGAAAATATTATCTAAAAATTACAAGAGAAATTGATAATAAATTTAACACTAAATTCATTCATATTTATTCATAAAATTTAATAATTTTTTTATCCTTGAAACTATTAATTGACATTTTCAAAAGATTATCAAAAATATTTCATGTAGAAATTTACATTTTTGTCGTTATGACTATCACATATAATAAAATTTCAATAAATATATTACTGAAAATAACACTCAATACTTTTTATTATAAATACATGTCAATACAACATCTTAATTTAAATAAAGAATTCTGAGAAATATAAAAAATATTGATAAATAAAAATTTATACATAATCTTCTAAAGAAAATTTTTAAAATTATGACTTGAAAATATAATGCTTTAAGGCATCATTTATAATAATATAATTATTCTTGCTAAAAATTAGTAAGTCGTAATTTAATAACTAAAACAAAACAAAACGATTACATTTTTAATTAATATATATATGTATATACAATTTGCTTTAAGCAACACAAATTTTTTTATAGTTACGCACTTATTTAAATGAATTTTACTTGCTCTGTAAATAATAACTAGCTGTCTTTTGTATTATACATATTTTGAATAAGAAATAATTCAACATAGCGGCCATAATATAAATGTAAATACCTCTTTAATTTTGAGTTGTTGTTTTCAAATTTCTACATTTTTTAAAAATTTAATTATCAGCAATATAATCTGATTGGAAACGATTGAAATTTGAAGTTGAAAAATTTTATAATACTATCCTAATATCGTACAGGCTATACACACATTTCATAACAATAAAAACATTAATAATACATTGTATTGAAATTATATTCATGCATTTTGAGAAGATTTAAAATGAATACATATTTTTTGTAATTTCTTCTATTTGATTCATATTTCTTTGTAAATTCAATATGTATAAACTAAGAATTTTTTTATTGCAAAACACTTTCAAATGTAAATAATAACTTCAGAAATGACAAAATAATGACAATTTCGACCTGTAATAAGTTTATTTCTTTTAAGAAAAATGTTGGCATATGGGAACAATGAGATTTTGAGTAATTTAAAACGATTTTATTATTAG
The DNA here is from genome assembly GCA_026289955.1 of Argiope argentata. Taxonomy (NCBI): domain Eukaryota; kingdom Metazoa; phylum Arthropoda; class Arachnida; order Araneae; family Araneidae; genus Argiope; species Argiope argentata. Next base: position 615,840 of record JAOUZG010037308.1, read on the forward strand.
GTTTTTAATCATTTTGTTGCCCAAATATGTTCCCAAAATATAATGCAATTAGAAAATTTTGTTCCCAAAATATAATGCAATTAGAAAATTAAATCTTCGCAGTCTCCTATAATTCTACGAATTATTTTGGAATTATAATATATATTCTGCTCTTTAAAATTTTGAATTGCAAATAATAAAGAGAAGAAACTATATTTCTATAAAATTAATTTTAAACAAATATTTATTTTATTAGAAATACAACTTTTGGTTTAATTTTTAATGATACTCCTTCTGATACTAAGCATAATAACATACAATAATAATATATTATATTGGTATAATAATGTATACTAATACTGAAAGTTTTTTCTTAATAAGATCCCTTTTATATAATGATAAATATTTGTTTCATTGTTATTATTTAGATTTCAAAACTATTGCATTATTTTTAGGATTTATAAATTTAGGTTGCAATTTTTTACAGAAGTAATTAATTGCACAGTTATTTTTATGAAAATCCATAAATAATTTATAAAATAAAAAAAATTCAGTGATTTGGTTTTTAGAAGAATTTTATTTATTTTAAATACGATTAAAAAAGCATCCAATTCAATTTTCTTGGCATAGAATTCATTAAAATGAGTGCGTAAATAAAACTAAGAAAACTAGGGAAAACAATACGTTTTTGGAACTTAGATGTAAACAATATTTTTAAAACGAGTTCCTTGATTGCTTTTTTAAAAATTAGATAATATTTTTACTATGCAATCTCTTCTTCACCCAATCTCTCTGACGCATATTTCTCTTGGTTCCAAACAATTGTATTGTTACTTCAAAACGTATATTTCAAAATAATAACAATGCCAAAAATGACATCTGAAACCTTTTTCTTTACGATCTTTTGAAGAGGATTATATAAATAGCTCAAGATGTAGAATAGGAATCATACATCTCAACTTTCCACAAGTCACTGTCAGTGAAGTGCAGTTGAATTTTCTTCACAAGTAAGGATTCATTCGCTGGAAGTTTTCGAATAACAGTTCATTTTTGGCACCTTCATTCGTTTTATTTTTGATTCTTCCAGAAGTATAGAACCGGTTCGCATGCACCTCCGTGGAAACACACCTGGACATTGGAAAAGGTGCCTCAGGCAGTGGGAGAGTTTTTTTGTTCTAAGAACATTTGTTTCGGGGACTAGGAGTTGGTTTTGGCCTCGAGAATGATTTCTCGTTCCTTCTTTATAAACTTCTTCTGTAGGGGTGTGATGAGAAGATGCAAAGGATGAACAAAACAGAGCATCAATGCTATGCAATTAAACAGGTTCACCTATTAAAAAACAAAACAAGAAGTCAAGTAAAACAGATAATCATTTGTCATATGTATCTTAAAAGATTAAAGTATTGGAATAAAAATGTACATGAAACAATATTTTTAATAATGGTGTTATTTTCATAAAATGAAACCTTTATACTTTTCTTGAAATCTATAAAATCGTTAATTCTAAGAAAACAGAAAATTGCCAAACTGTTACCAAGACTTGGAGATAATGTCATAATATTGTCTAAGAGTCGGAATAAGTTAAAATTCTTCGTTGGCTTCGTTTTTAATGAAATAATTTTCATAGTGGTGCTGACTCTTCAAGTTTTTTTTTCTTTAAAAAATAATTTGATAATGGATATGGGCCACACACATGAATAGTATATGAAACCCATTTATTTGGAAGCTTAATTCAATTTATTTGTTAAAAATCTGTTGATAATGAAATTACCTCTCTGAAAAAAATATGTTTCTAATTTAGTTGAAAATTAATTTAAAGTATTAAATGGCAACAAGGGAATATCTAATTGCCGACAACTACCATTCCGAACAGATTAAAATACGAAATCGAAAGAACAAGAGAATTAAATTTTAAGGGGTGCATAAACTAGGATTAGTTTCTTTTTTAATTTTTTTTATTTAACGTTTAACCTTCCAGCTGCTACTCGGCGATTTCTGCTGGCTAACAATCTGTCCAATTTCTTCTGCATTCCGTGTTTTTCACAGTTTATTTTATTTATTTTTTCGATTGCAGATTTTTATTTTATTATATTGTCGTCATACAACATATGTCATCAATTAATTTTGTTTCATAAAATATTTTGAAATTATTTTCAAACGTCGCATTTAAATCCTGATTTTTTCAAAAAAAATTATGCATTCAGATGGTTAAAGCATAGCAACTTCTGCTTCTTTTAATGTATATTATTTTAATTTCACGAATTTATTTAATTTTAATTAAATCAATAATATTTAAGGAATTATGATCGGATATTTATTGAACATATTGATAAATATTAGCTCCTCTCAAAAGCCTTTGTAGTAAAATAAAAACGTCTTTGAGTCAATGCCTATTTACTTTAACTTCTGATTCTTTTTCTTTCTTATAAATTGCTTTGTTAAAAATTGATTCCTCGAAAGATAAACTAATTAGTTTTATATTTGCACTTCTAAGTTAAAATTTTTTACTCATACTAATGGCAAAATAAATTTTCAATTGGAATATTTATATAGAATCTATTAGATTATATTAAGATTTCTAAAATTTTCACATCTGTTTACAAAAGAGAAAAACATTCTGTTTTTTCTATCTAATTATACCAACAAGTAAAAAAAAAAGGTTTAATGATGATTTTTTTAAACTTTCATTTTCAATCTTTCTAGCTGTCAAAGTTTTGGACCTCTACCGATTTTGAGATGAAAAAAAAGTAATTTCGACGAAAAGTTCGCTGTTACTGGAAGTTATTGTATATGTGGTCAAATCCAATGAACGTAATTCATATTGATTTCAAAATTATATTCTAACATTTACAGTATTTTGAGAAATACAATGAGTAAGAAAGCGCTTATAATATCATTAATGAATAAATATAAGTCACGTTTTTCAAAATTGCGATAGTTAAAACTGAAAGAGAATTTTTAAAAACCAAAATATGATCTTCTGAACGCGAGATTAATTATTTCAAAGTAAGAAATTGTAAGCAAACTGGAAGATGACATCATTTCATAGAAACTACAAACAAAAAGCAATTGATAATAAATTTAATTAAGTATCTCAAACAATAATGGCAAAACAAACCTCAAATGTCATGAGTCAGGTGACTCGCTATCTACCAATGAAAAAAAGAATATTTCTTGCCTTCAAATTTCGGAGACACCAAAATCACCTAACCAAAACAACATCATGTTCTCACATGATAAAAATTAAAAGGCAGTTTCAAAAAATTGTTCACCGGTCCATAATAATACCTATTTTAATACATCTATTTATCAATTTTATCAGAATCTTTTAGACACATATTTTTTTCCGTATATTTACCTAAAAATGAGCAATAATTCGAAAAAGGAATATCATGTGAAAATTTTCGTGTCCTCTCTTGAGTTATCTATTCTCAGTTTAAGAAGCTGTGTTTAATGTCAATCCACTCACCTGGAAAACATCTTCGGTGGACCTGGACTCCCAAACATAGAGTGGGAACTGTAGCAGGGAGCCGACTGCAGCAGTTGTGCTCATGATTCCTAGCAGTCTGTTGAAATGACTAGCCGGAAATCTGTCCATTGAAAAGAATAAGCAGCATCGTTAACATTTTTACTTCACATGAACAAAGAAATCTCAAAAAGATGTTAAGTTCCCTATCATAAATGTAGATTGTCAAGCAGTTCAGATGGTTTTTAATGCATTTGTGTTTCACATAGCCGCTATTTATAGAAATAACTATATTTATCAGACCTTTATAAGTTATATAACTCTTTATATAAAGAAAGGTGAAGAAATTCTAGCTCTCTTTGTATTTTTTAAATTTAAATTTGTTAGTGGGTAATATTCATAAAATGACAATGTTTTAAAGAAAAATCTAAAGAGTAAATACCGTGCAATTTAAATATCATGAAATTTGAGGTAACAAATATTGATACGAAAATGCAAAAAATAAATAAATAAATAAAAACTAATTCTGAAATTCATTTTCTAAATGTTGCTTCTTATTTATAGTAATGTTAATGGTTAAAGAAAACTATTATTGTGGGCAAATGAGATATTTTTTTTCCTTATGGTTATTTAGAGCATAGAAATAAATTTAATTTAACTAGTTGTTACTTCAATAACTGTGCAGCGTTTGTTTAATCAAATGCGTATCATTCCTGCTCTCGGTTGTGCTGCCCTCTAGTGGATAAATAGTTTCAAATAACTTTCTTACATATATTTAAGTTATATAAATTATCATTTCCAGTTCTGTGTATTTTTTCCTTTCCCAGAAAAGTTCAAAATTTGAAAATAAATTAAAAAATTAATTATTTTTAATTAATGTCAATAGAAATTATACAAATGAAGATATTAATAAAATCTGAAATTCATACTGTGCAGGTATATAGAATTACAAAATACAAATAAAATATATTAAGTTTTGAAATACGATATTAAAAAAAAACAGGTGATCTTTTATCATTCAGCTTTTAGCTTTGCTGTGAACAATTCTGTAGAAGATTTCTGTAGAAGAATTGTTGTTACAGGAATTATTTCCAAAATCAAACTTTTTAGGCAATTAGCAAAGTCATGTTTCGATTGCCTAGCTTTTTAAGACAATGCTTACTGGTATGAAGCCCACTTCGAATGCAGGCAAATTTCAAGTTCTACCTTACACAAATTTTGTTGCACTATAACGTCAAATTAATTCTTTTGAAATTGTTACTTTAATTTCTAAAATTGTTTCAAGTACAGCAAATTAACTATCGCCACATGTTTTATATCTAAACAAATTAATTGTTTTAAAATATAGATTCCACTTTAATATGATTTTGCAAAATATCATACTTTAGTAGTGATTTTTTGAATATCATCACTATTGAATAATTTTACGATGCTTTATTCTCATCAATATTAACCACAGCGAGATGAAACAAAGCATCTGTTGCCATACTACCATAAAATAAAAAAACTTAGCATGTTTAAATCATCAATTAGCTCCTCATTTTCATTGATATTTTGTCTTTTCTCTTCTTCAATTTTAAATATCTCAAAAATGATGAATATAAAAATCAGGAAGAACGTAAAAGTTTGATATTATTTTTAGTTTCAGCTTTTGTTACAGTAAAAATAATACTTTTCAAGACATTTGTGCATTTAATTCTATTTCTTTTTTATATGCTTGTACACTTTTTTCTGAGAATTTCTGGGACTAAATATAATTCCTGGGAATAAAATGTCTGCAACCTTATACTCTTCTGGAAAAAAAACTTTATACATTTCTTAATCAATGATATATTTGCTGTAAAAGTACGTAGTTTAAAGAATATGGTGAATATTTATTTGGATAAAAAAATGCTCAGGACCTGGAAGTGAAAATTTCGATAAAGAGAAATCTTGTTAAATGAAAATATTCAAAATCCGTTTTCACTTTCGTTTTACAGAGGTGATATAGAGAGGAGAATAAATACTGACCTTATCCTCAAATATGCTGTAGCCACTGCCACATGGAAAGATCTCAGAATGGTGGTGAATGCTATAGAAATATAGACAGACGTATCATTCTCAAAGAATTTGCAAAACTGCACGATGGCTTGAGCTATAGTAGTAAACAGCATCGGCCAGAATCCTGATCGAAGTTTAATCAGTTTCCTCTTATCAAAATCAGGCTCTGAAAAAAAGCAGAAAATGTATGTCATTTTTAAAAATATAAATTTGTAAATAATGCATTAAAATGATATTGTTTATAGGCTGATATATTGCCTATAAGTCACATGTTACGGTTTACGTATTGTGGAATGTTTGATTAAAAATAATGTCAAGCGTTCTATAAGGCAGAATATTGGACCTGTAGCTACAACGCTTAACAGAAAATTAATGGGAAGCAAATTATTTTTGTTCTTCGAAATTGTAAACGTTCTTTTTAAAAATCAACGGAAACTGTGACAAATTTCATAAAGGAAGTTAAGGTATATTATTGCAAACGAATAGTTTCTGAAATACTTTTGAAATGCTATACAATCTTACATTTTTTTCAAAATTTAAAAAAAACTTTTTCAATGCATATTTAAGTATATCTTACAATAATATCTTTATTTTAGCAATTTTGTTTATGCGCACACGTATAGCAAATAAATTACCCTAAATTATTACTAATAATATAATAACACAAATTATTGCTAAATTACAATTTTTCAGACTAGCTGTTTTATTTCCTAATTTTTTTTCATTTGTAGGATGTTGATAATTATTAAAAATCATTTTTCCTTTGTTTCAAAATTTTCAGTAATACCTCCGATAATAGGGTGATTTTTTTAACGAAGAAGAAAGAAACTTTTTTTTTCTTTCCAGATAGAGTTTCTTTGTTTTTTATTAATATCAAAGAACATAATTATAACTATATAAATCTAAATATCTATCTTATTTTTTAATTCAGTTTACCTCAAGTGTTATTAATTAATTCTCTAAATATTTAATGATTTTATTTCTCTAGACCTTATTTAATTTTAATAAAGGCTAAAGAAATGAATTTTCATTGATAAATTCTAAATAATGATCTTCTTTTGGCTCATCCTAAGGTGCTGAGATTCTAAAAATACATCACATTTAAATTATGTCTACCTAAACATGGAAAATTACATTTTATGAAGGAAGATAAAATGATAATATTAATTATAATGCAATTATTTTAAAGTCATATTTTTTGAAAATAATGCTGAATATGATGACAAACAGTTAGAGAACAAGTATGGTTAATTTGCACCGTTCATAAACAAAGACATCAGAAAAGACATTAACATGAATATTAAAGGATTTTTGTAACGCTGCATTATATGCTGCATCAATAAAAATATTCTCTTGAAAATTTAGGAAGTAACAAATACAATATATAAATTGATTATTAAAAATGAATAGCTTATGTATAGTTAAAAATAATGCTATTTAATCCAGCTTTTAATAAACATATTATTCAATTATTAATAGAAACTATAAATATAAGAATACTGATTGATTGCATCTACTGTTATTGTAAATAATTACTAGGAACAAAAGAATATTATTCCAAGTAATTATTTACAATATTTTTATTTTTCCGAACTTCTATAGAAAAAAATTGCTAAGATATTGGGGTTACTTGCTTTAGTTTTAAATAATCCCTCATTGTTGTTGTTATTATGTTACTGCTGTTGTTGTCCAATTATCGCTCTTATATTCATATTCATGATGAGATAAAATTCAGATGACAGGACATGGATATATAGATATGCAGTATGCAGACACAAATGAAACCCTTGCAAGGATAGAGTATTCATAAAATTGCAAAAATTCATTTTTGTAAAAACATATGATATGTAAAATTCTTGCAGTAATATAAGATTTTTTTCGTTGATATTAGAAATACCTCGTGAGGCCGAATTCAGCGTTCTGTCCATCACAATGCCTGCTATGGGTGCTAAAATAAGGGATGAAACTTGGCAAAGTCCATATATCTGTGTATACAGACTCACTAAGAGAAGTAAGGAAAAAAAATATAAGTCAAATGTCAGTAGTAAGTTAAAAAAAATTGGCACTTTAAAAAAATTTGCAAATATAAAATAATTAAGTTGAACCCTATGAAGAAATATTTAGTATATAAAAGCAAATACTACTTTTCAACGTATATCATGACGATTTTAAGACTCAAAAGTCACATATGGTACAAAGTATATTTTTGAAAAAATAATAATTTGCCGTAATTCGAAATTGAGCATTCAAAAAGTCTTTGCAAATTATATATCGAATAAAAGATGCTTAAAAGTTCTAAGGATTCTCCTTTAAATTATATCTGAGTTGTTCTTATTTTAAGAAAGTTCGTCGAATTATTATATAATCAGAAGTTCTTCAGACACTTACATTTCAGTTTATTCATAACATGGCAATAAAACTGAGGATTAACGAATGCTAAAAGATATATTTTTTTAATTCAAATACTGAATAAAAAAAGATATAATAATTATTTTTAATTATTTTAATGAAATGTTAGGACTTCACGATTTTCTCAGAAAATACCTTTAAAAAATACCCGTATTTCAATTGGCCAAATAAAAAAAAATTCGGTTAAAATTCTCCTTTCTAATTGACATTCCAAGTTAGAAAATGATATTGCTTCTAATAAATGCCATTATAAACTATTAATTGATTTTCAATTACTTTGAAAAATTTCAATTAAACTATGGAAAGCATTCTTTTTTATTAGCAGCTGCATAAATTTCTTTGTTACTCTCAGTGTAATCATTTGAAAGCTTACCAATATGCACATCCGAACTTATTCTTTCCATCCAAAGATGAAGGGAGCCAGAGTAATTGAGAGTCGCCAGTAGTAGCCAAGAAAACCAATACTGATGTAGAGAGAACGAGAATGACGTAAGAGCTGTTTTGAAGGGAAGCTGCTCTTCGCTCAATGCTGATGACAAGTCTTTTTCGTTACTGTTCTGCATGACTAAATGTAGTAAAAAAGTTATAGAAGCTTTTCGAAATTATACAAAGAGATAGCGGAATCCCGTAGAAGTACTAAATTGGTAACATTTCTTTTTCTGGGTATATTAATCGATTATATTGCTACACATTTGTATGTTTTAATTAATGCAAAAATTTAAGAAAGCGAATTATGCTTTGATAATTAATTACAAAATCAGCATTAATCATTCAATGCTTTTTTATTAAAAAAATTTTTTATTTATTTTTTGGCATCAGTTAATAATTATAAATTTTTAATAATATTATCAAATATTATTCATTTTTAGTTTTATGTTATCCAGATCTATTAATTTATTCATATCTCTGATAGATGGCGACACACATCAAAATTTTGATTTAGTTTACAATTGTAATTGCAGATGGCAGCACGATGCTGAGATGTGATTTGAATATTTTTCACGTTCTCCGGATTTTTTTTAATTCCTTCAATAAAGAAGATCGGATACTAAGTATTTTTAAATTTTCCCCTTGTTTATTTTTCTGAAAATTTAAAGAAAAGATTAATTATTAAAAAAACAAAATATTTATAAATTTTAGTTTTAAATAATTAGAGCGAGTTTTAGAAATTTTAAATTTTTAGAAGTTAGTTATCATATTCTAAAATTTTGTATTATAATGTATATTATAGATGCTTGTTTGTAAATTAAGCAGTTGATGTAAAAAAATTTCAGGAGTCCTATGCAATAGGAGAAAATTGTTATTGCATTTACTTCGAAAGAAAAAATTATTGAATTTAATAGGATGAGAAATTAAATTTTCAAATTACAAATATTTCATCATGGTTTATTTTTGGAACAGATATTTATTTATTAAACTTCCAAGAACTATATCATCAGTTATAAAATCAAAATAAAATCTATCTGTATCTGATTAAAAGCTTTTAGCCTACATATTCAAAACAAAATCAATCTGTTTGTTTTGAATATGTAGATTTCATTAATAGAAAAAAAATGTAACAGTTTTTTAGATTGTTGTTTTCAATATTTTCAAAAATAAGTTCGAAAAACAAAAGAGAGCAGGTAAAAAATGGCTGTACAAAACGTTCATCATCTATTTGTATTTATATAAAGTATTTTGTCTTACTACAGTCATTCAACTATGGCTATGTATACGTATATATAATTATTATTAATTCTTTAATATTATGCTTAGAAGTATCGGATATAAAATTTGGCTTTAATTTGCTAAAAATGGTAATAAGTTTAAATTATTTTTACAATAAATACTAGAAAAAATATAATTTTAATAAATTTAGTATTTTAAAAAATTATAAATTATATAAAAATATCCGAGCAATTTAAACCACATTGTAACTTTCCACACACCAGTAAAGTTTTAGCATTTCATATAAGAAAAATAACTGCCATCTTAAGCAAGGATACAATTATATGTATCATAATTACCCTTCATTTGAGGTACTGGTTCTAGTCCTTCAAATGTTTTCTTTACACTCAATGGCGAAACTAAAACAAAGTAAAAGAATGAAACAAATGATTGAACACAAAAACGCATTTCAAAATGTGTGATCTAATTCATAAAAAAACGTATTCAGTATTAAAAAAATATTTATTTAAATTCAGTTTTAAAAGTATTGTTTGTTTTTCTAATTTTGATAGTTAATTTGATAGATTTCTTTCTTTTTTTTTTTTGTTTTTTTTTAATTTCAGTTTTTTGGATATTATTTTGTTTAGATTATAATTACCCTTCATTGCTAAGATAATTAATTTTCTATATTTGAATTCTGCTTTAATATCTTTATCGTAGAAACAAATAAAAAATATGGCAATTTATTTCAATTAAATATATATAGTTTTTATCGTATTTAACTATTTTTGTATTGATTTTAGTTTAAAATTTATAAACCTTTCTTTTTTTGCATATTTTTGAATGCAAGTTTTAATAACATTATGAAAATAAAACATTAGCATAATTTTATAAGTCTTTCTTATTAATACATAAATAAGTATTGAATTAAAAAAATATCAAAAAATTAATTCTACTTATTTAATTTTTTATATAATCCCTGCATTGTTTCCAAACGTCCATTACAATGTACTTTTATGGATCGCATATTTATTATAATTTAAAATTAATTAATTTTAATTTACTGGAAGTAGTAAATGAATTGTAATAAATAAAAAAAGTAATATAAATGAAAATATTTATTATATTGTTATGTTATTATTTGAATGCTTTATAAGATATACTCTACGTTTTTTGTGAAATATTTTCACAGAATTCAAAAATTTTAACAAAAAAATGGCAACTAATAAAAAGTTTTAACCAATCGCTTTGTTTTGGATTTTCAGTCTGATTGTATAACTCTTCAAGAAATAACAGAAATAATAAACTTTCTCGCAAACAACTTTCATGCAATAAATGTAGTTAGATAGCTACCCTTAAGAATGAGAATAAGTTTTGATTATAAGCTTTTGCGAGATTTTTTTTATTTAAGAAGTAAAATATTCAATTCAAGGTAATCTACGTCACGAGATAATGGATATTTCAAGAAACAAAATGTTTGAAATTAAATGGAACATTTTCACATCCGCAATAACTCAAGCAATTTAACTTGTTTTCCCTTGGAAATCTTGTTCGAGTAAGATGTAAGAAAATTTTCCAAACCACAGCAAAGTAAATTAAGGTCAATAATATCTCATGAAGTTAAACTTGTATTTTTTAAATAAAAAGTAGCTCTTTATAATTAGTTTTTTTTGTAATTGAAGTGTTTAAGTTTTTTATAGTCATTATGGGTAAAAGTAAATGGAACAATTTTATTAGGAGGTTATATAAAGTAATTCATCTATGCTAAATCTCAAGGAAATTCTTTGAAGTGTGTTAGCAATGTTCATTATAAAGAAGTTCACCTTCTGATTTTTGTATATCGTTATCTTTAATAAAGGAATGAAGTGAAGCGCGAATAAGGGAAATTTTGTTTGTTAATATTTATAAAATTCTGAATAGAAAATAAGAAGCATTTCCATGTTCCTACATTTCAACAATCCATTTTCAGTTTTCGAATATTATATGTGTTATCTTTTTATAAAATGCTCTAAAATGTAAGTTATATTTTGAAAAACTGATGAAAGAAAGCACCCTATCTAGTAAAGTTAAAAATTTAAAATGCTTTTCCTTGCTCCAAATTATGGTAAACAGTTTTTAAAAATAAAAAAGATCTTTTCTCAACACTATTCGTTTTTAAATTGGCAAAGCAGGCTTTAAAATAATATGAAATTTTTCTGGAAACAAAATATAGTGTATATTTCACATTTTATATTCTACATACGCTATCTCAAGTTTTATTCATAAGCTGTTACCCTTATTAAGTATTATAATTATTATAAAATACAAAAGAGAAATGAATAAATATTCTTTTAAATATGGACGATTTTTTAAAAAAATGCAATATGCCAGAATTCACACTTTTGTTCAATATTTGAGATACATCAATGTACTTTTATAAAGATCTTTTTTGACAAAATATATAATTCTTGTTACAAATTATTCGTTGACTTTATAACTATTCAGTATTGATAAAAGTTGAAGAGTATATCAATTTTCGAAACTCAATCAATAATTGCTCGCTTTTTTTAATTGAATACAACAGAAGTACGGAATGGAGGTGTGTACCCTCCGCTTACCAGGAATGGCATTGAATTTTCCAACCTGCCCCGTCGTTATGACGGCGATATCCCCAACCCTCTTGAAGATGGATTCTCGGCCTTTCTCGCTGTCGTCCCGTATCCGATCCACTGGAAGACAGAACAGGGTGATAGGAAGCATGCTGATGCTGAAAGCCACCAGGACGTAGCAGACCCATTCCCAGTCCATACCCGCATCATAACCGTACTACAGAAACAAAGGCAAATAAATTATTTTATTTTATGGAAAAATGTACTGTGAGTAACAAACTCTGTTTCCTAAATAATGGCTTTGATAAAAATATAATTCAGGAATGTTTAAAGGAGATAAAAATTTCTAGCGCACAATATCGAAAAAGATAAAATTTTGGTTTAATTCTTGTTTTATCTTCAATTGGTTTACTAGTTTCATATTCATTTAGCCTGATTGTATCGGTCGTTTCAATTTATTAATAAAGATTTTTACATCTTAAAGAATTCCAATATAAAACGTTATTATTTGAAATTTTAAAAGATTTGGTTTTCCTTTCTTATCCGAAACACCAGAAGATAATTGTTTCGGAATACAAGATTCACAGATTGTTTCACCTGCCAATTTTATTTCTTTTATACAAACTTATAAAGAAGAATTTGTAGTAGTAAAAAAAAAATTGAACTCGTTGAATCTCAAGATTCAGTTCGCTCCGAGTTGGAAAGTGTTTGACATATCTGTCTGTCAATGAATCCAATAACTCGCAATCGTTTTGAGTTATAAGCCTGAAATTTGGTATATCGAATAATGATCACATAACGATACTGAATAACGATCGAATTTTGAACGCAATCCGTTTGGCTGGCAGTTCGATGGCAAGTAATATCAACAATTACAAAATGCCCAAATGCAAGGTAGATAAAATTTAGTATGCAGATTTAAGATTTAAAATATAGATATTTATCGAAATTTTGACCAAATTCTGCCAGGTGATTGACCATCGGTTGATCTACACTTACACATGAATGTAAAAGGAAAAATTCTTAAACGTCATGACTGAAATAAATAAAATTGGTACGCTGTCTTGCGACGGTAATAGCAACTTTGTGGAAAATTTGGGTGTGTGAATCACAATGTGAATTTAAAATGATAAAATTAGTTGTTTGTGTACATTTATATATTCTATGTGGAAACTAAATAAATTCATTGATAAAACTAAATTTAAAACTAATAATTTAATAAAATTAATTAATTTAAAATTCTAATTAATTAATAGATATTTATCAAATTTTTAAATTTGATCAAATTTTGATGTGTGAATCAGCAAAAAATTTGGAAGATTCTATAAAAGAATCTTGAGTCATGCCAAATATCAATATTTTGTATCCATAATTCACCAACGCCATGAAAAGTATTCGCTGCCTTATCCAAATTCCCTAAGTTTTACGTGCAAGAAAGGATATAAATCCCTTATTAATGAATATGAGAAGAAACAGTATCAGAAAGAGTAGCCCGGCTGGTTTAATTTGTTCTTAACTACTTAAAAGACATAATAATTGCAAAAATGTATTTCTAACAAGCATAAAGAGGGCGAGTATAAATTCAAAACCTAAAATAATCATAAAATTATTGTGAAATAAATTTGAACATTTTTTTTAAGTCTTATCAAAGTTCAGGGAAAATTTAAACATAAAAGAATTGATATTTCAGAGAAACATATATATATATATATATATATATATATATATATATATATTGAATTTTGAAATGATACCATGTATTGCTTGTGTACATTTATATACCCCATTTGTAAACAAAATAAATTATTTGATAAAATTAAACTTAAAACTAATAATTTAATATAATTAATAAATATAAAAATCTAATTAATTTTTAATCGAAAAATTAATTTAAATATTGAGAAATTCGATTCAGGAGTGGGCCTACTTCCTGAGAGGCAGTTATGCACTCAATTTGGTAGTTCTAAACCAACGCATCAGTCTTCCTTTTTCGAGATTTTCAAAGCACATGCTACAATTTATTCATAGTATACCGACCTACAAACATTATCCTATTAAAAAATAATAATTTTTAAATTGTTCATTCGTTTGAAATTTACAATGACTCGTCAATCCCTAACTGCAAAAGAAAATCAATAAAATTGTTTACTGAGCTGTTGGGAACTTATGAATTTTGGTTAATTAGGTTTTCGCATTCTTGGTTAATTATATTTTGTTGAAATATGAAAAATAAAGGTTCCATTCCTTCCATTAAACTTGATGGCATCAATTATTCATAGCATAAGAAATGTGTGCGAAAATTCCACCAGGTACCACTTTAAGTGGTTAACCTTCTATAAATTATTCATTTAAATCTTTGTTGTACGGCATAATCAGAATGAAAAAAATTGGTATATCGATAATTAAAAGGAATTTTCTTCAAAAAAATTTAAGAATTTCTTTAGATGCTATTGAAAATTTCAAATATACAAAAAAGGGAAAGTATTGGAATTCCTTTTCGAGTTATTTTCTCAGTCTTATTTTAATAAGTTTCTGAGCAACTCAGGATAAGTGTTCTTTGCATTCACTTACGAAAATAAATTAATGAAATAATCATCACACGTTGTTATAAATAAATAAGACTAATATGAATGCGTAAATTTATTAGAATTTATCACTCGCAATGTTGGGAGTAAAATAGCTGTGAATGACATCATACTTCTTGCCACCAACCTAGATATAATTTACGAATTATGGAAATGAAAATGGGGAACTTTTATGATGTTGACAGTTTTAGAAAGGAAGTTTGTATTAAGCATAAATTCTGCTGAAGTTCTTACAACATGCATCTGAAGAGCAATATTAATTCATATAATTTAACACCAGAATTAATTAGATGTCAGTATATTTTATATTTAATAAGGTTTTTTAATAAGACATTTTCAAGAACATGTGTAGTTAGGCTTACCATTTCAAAGTATTTGAATTATTTGCTATAAGAGTTGTTTCATTTGGAGAATTTTAGGTGAAAGAGACAAATTAAATAACCTGAGTTAAACCAACGGGAAAAAAATATATATATTACTTAAAAAAATTGATGACTGGTTTTACGCATAGAAGAAAGAAAAAATTTGAATTAAAAATCTAAATGCTGCTTGCACTTTTACTAGGCAGTTACTGCTAGATTTAAAATGAATATAATACATTTCTAGAATCCATATATTTTAAGTTTTATTATTTCAAAAAAATTTGTTGCTGTTTTGACTATGAAATTACCATCATTCTAATTCACTACACATTATATCACAAAAAGAAATGATGTTTTAATTTATATCTTTGATAAGTAAAAAATTAAATCATAAAAATGCAAATGTTTCCATTTATTAACAAAATGTCTTGGAAATGTAATTAGAAATAATTAATAAAGATAACTTTTTTTTATTATTGATTCAAAATGTTAACAACGTCTTTTCTATAAGATCTTTCTGATTGACATTGACATCATAAGACATACATGCAATCTTAGATTCATGGACTTCAATTTACAAGAATTATCATTCCACTAGTGATAAAATAAATCCAGATTTGCTTCACTCTACAATTTTATGAGTATCATTGTATCCGATTACTCGTCCAAAGAGCCCTCATGTAGACTTAGAAGAAAAGATCAGCAAATATTAAATCCTTCTTTTCTTTTGCAGAACCATATTTCTTTTTTTCACGACAAATCTAGAATGTTAATCAGCTTGTGTTTAATGCAACTCTCTAATCTCGGATTTTGATTAAAGCTTTTTCAATCCTGACACGGTATGCTTGTTTAT
Source organism: Argiope argentata (assembly GCA_026289955.1). Lineage (NCBI taxonomy): Eukaryota > Metazoa > Arthropoda > Arachnida > Araneae > Araneidae > Argiope > Argiope argentata. The sequence goes on from JAOUZG010037308.1 coordinate 631,769, forward strand.
TTTATTTAATTTATCCGATGAAGTATTCGTTTGATTACGATTTATTTGTCAACACCTGTCGTCGTCCTTCATTTCTGATTGCATTATGTGGTTTTTACCTCCAAATGTACACTTTTGACGAGGTCAATTGCTGATAATTATTTCAGAATTTATGACCTCGATACATTTGATATCAAGGCTTAGCCTGTAATTTATACCAACATATTTATAGTTACACTGTTAATTTCCGTATACATTGACAAAGACATCATTTTTGGAAATGTAGGACGCACAGAAACATGCAAGATCATTAATATATGTGCCAATTTATAACTTGTAGTCAGACCGTCGACATTTTGACTATTTATGATCATTAATCAATTATTCATAACTAACAAGAAAAGGCGATTAATTAGAATGACTCTTAAAGGAAAAATAATTTGTAAATTGTAGCTTTATTAAATATATTTGAGAATTCTAAATTAATTTTACATCATAAAGTAACAATAATGATAGGCGTGATTGATTTAAAGCTGAAAGAATGTTTATAAAACTGTAAACAAACATAAACAATTCATTTCATTATTAGAAACCAAAGTTTAAAATATGTCATTCATCTCTACTAATATTAAAGATTAATGTGTGTACGTGGGTATGGGGCTCAAATGTATATATCGTATGACCTGCAACTGCCAAATTTGGAAAATATATGGGTGGAAAGGTGTACATCGGGGTGGAAAGGTATACATCGAAATTGGAATTTTATTTTATTAAACACTAAAAGAAATAACGATGTATTTTCCCTATAATTTAAAAATATATATTACAGCAGAAAAATAAATTCTACATTATCTTAAAATTCAAAAAATTATCTTTACAACGATGCCAAATTAATCGTCGCACTAATACTTCCTGAAGTTTGGCATATTTTTTATGACACCTTCTATTTTAGGAATATTTTCTTATTTTGTTTCAAATAGAAATCCACTGAATACATTACTTATCTATGTATTCGAAGTAATTTTCATAATGACTTATAATCATTATGAATGGTTTATTTTTAGCTTACAGCTATCAAATTTCAATAAATCGATGCACGTGCGGCATACGGGCAAAACTGTTAAGTGGTTAAAAAACGTATTTCTTACCTAATTTTCAACAATAAATTACATTGTTACTTCGCATTCAAACCGTTTTCATTATTTCATCAAACAGATAACTGTGTATTTTTCTTCCATTGTTATAAAGAACAGTATTGTCTAATGTTTACTAATTTATAAGACGAATGAAAAAGAGTAGTTAGAATAAAATGAAAATAATATGATAAATGATTAGAAGATGAATTTGCATTCTTAATAGTGATATGATGTTATGGGACTAATCACAATTAGAAAAAAAACCATTTTCTAATATTTCTGAAGGTCTCTCTGTAATATTTTTCTGAAGCATAAAATATTGAGAATAATGGCAGAAGCACTTCATTCTTTCAGAAAGAATTCAGGTATATTACAAAAGATTTTCATTGTATTTAATAACGTTTTAAAGTAAGTCAGATTGTTTTATGATGGGCTACATTATTTTAAAAAAGTACCTTGAT
>JAOUZG010037308.1:633744-644476 GCA_026289955.1 Argiope argentata
TTATTAATTATAACAAAAATATGCTTACAAAATTATATTTAATGTTATTGGGAAGCGCATAGCATATACATAGTAAATAAAACTTTGAAAACTCTCTTTTAAAATATACTTAATAATATTTGTTAAAATGTATTGAAATTAAAGGAAAAAAGATTCTAGAAAAAAAATATGCGTTTTGTAAATATGCGTTTTGTACAACAATACGTTGCTAATTTATTGAAGAAAAATTATATATTTTATAGTTTTTAGTTACATTTTTAATTAAAATTTTGAAAAAGATCTTTCCGTTTGAATAATTTGCTACCGTAGAAGTAAATCATACAAAATTTGATAAATCCAATTTCAACAATTCGCCATTTTTAGCTTTTGGCATAATTATTTCGTCTTGCTCTTCAAGCATAGTGTAGGTCGATCTGTAAATATTATCTTTATAAAACATTCAATCTTTACTTTTTTGCTTGCTTCTTAAATTGATTTATTTCCTTATAAGAAAAGAAATCTGCATAAATAGTAATTTAGGACATAAGTTTGCATTCTTATAGTTATTAGCACAGGCATTTAAATCCATTTAATAAATCAACATTGGCAACTTTTCAAATGTTTCAGAACTGACCTGTTAATGATTCATCTTTCAAGTTATTATACCAAATAAGATAATTTATATTTTTTAGGGATAAAATTTTTAAAAAAAATCAGTTTTTATCCTGAAGTTTGCAAGCCGCTTGTTATCTTTATTTTTCTACAAAAATTAATTTGTAGTTACGATGGAAACAATACAGAATTATCAAATGAAATTTTCCTTTTCAAAGTTAGCGCCATATATGGATAAGGTTATCTAGAGCTAATCTTACCAAATTTAAAAACACTAACCTAAAATTTCAGTGTATTAATAGTATAATATGTAACTTATTGTGTAAGTACATGTTGGAAGTTCTATTGTTTGTAAAAATGCTAACTCAAAATTAAACATCCAAGTGTCGATTATGCTAATTACAATACAATATTAAAAATTTTGATGAACAACAACCTTAGTTATAAACAGTTGTTTTTTTAACCTCTAAATTTTGCTAATTATAAAAAAGACAAAAGATAATAGACATACAAAATAACAAAAATGAAATATATATACATATAAAGAAATGAATTGTTTAGTGATTTAATAATAGTTTTAGACAATAAATATCCTAAAAATCACATTTTCTTTATTATTTTTAACACTTCTAAGCTCGTAATTTTATTTTAGTTTGTCTTTTAGTTATCAGTTAATTCAAAATTAATTGAGTTATTAAAGGATTTGATTAAGTTTATTTTAAAAAGTAAAATTCAAATACAGACACCATTTCTTTTTTTTCTTTCGATAACGAAATAAAAATGTTTATAACGCAAAATAACGTACATGATATTAAGTAAGTGGTGATTTTACTGAGAGGACATACATTCCTTATATATTCTTTCTTTTTTAAAATTTCCGATCAATTTTTCAAGCAAGGTGATTTTTTTTGCAGTAAGTACATTGCTAATCTTGAAGGTTCATATGTACTCCTAAAATATCAAAAAACAAACTGTTTTAAATCATAAAATAAGATAGGTCCGGATATTTTTCTACTTGGGGGAAAAACCATTAGTTATTACGACGAACAATTAAAATTCATCTCGGTTTATTTTTTCAACATAGCTTGCCAAACCTTAAAAAAATTTTTCTTGAAATATTCGTAGTCGGATAGTTACAAAAACATGACGTGAATATTTACCAAAATGATTATGCGAAGAATTATAAATACCAGATTTAAGAATATATCAGAAAGTAACATTTAAAGAGTTTGTGTTAACTAGGTTACAAAAATTTATGTAATAATGTAATTAATTTAATGTTGTGTAATTTAGCCTTGTGAAAAAAAAACTTTTTAAACTGAGATGATACTTTCGTTGCTTGTGTTATTTTATTGAGGAAGACTTGCAATTTTTTCTCCTCCTGTGTCTTATGAAAATATACAATACCATTATGAGTTTAAATTCAAGCAAATTTTATTTAATTATTAACACTATTATATTTTATAATAGCACGGTGGTATTAAAACTGTGCAACGTAGCAAACATGAGTATAAAAATCATCTAAACATGAGTACAAAAATCATCCGATCAATTAGCAGATTATTGATTCTAAAACATATTTCATATATAATTACTTCTACTTTAATAGATGCCCATTAAAACGGTTAAAAAAATAAAATGTATATTTGATCATAAATTAAGTTACAGTTATAGAAATTCCTCTATAACTTTGGACTATATCATTACACCAAAAATATCTTTGCATCCCTTTAAAACTCAAAATATAAACTTTTAATGATACTTTTTCTATTTCTATTTAAATAATATAATTTAATAAATTTTTTTAAATTTTTTTAACATATTTTACAATATTTTTAACTGTTTTATTTTCTGTATTTATACTTATAAGAGTTGCAATGATATAAAACATATTTTTATGTGTATTTTATTGCTATTATACAATTACGAGCAAACGTTTAAAATAAAATAAAAATAGACGAATTAAACTTTAGAAACTATGATGTTGCAATACTTTGAACTAGGTGTAAAACTCTTTTTTTACTAATTAAATGATTTTAAATACTCGCTTTATGTTAATTTAAATTTATGAATCAAGACTATAATTCAGTCTTGTGGTGCTAAGTTCGAAGTATTTAATACTGTGATTTTAATATGCGAAATTAGACTGTTAGTCTAAAAAGCATAAATCAGTTATATATTTTTAAAGAACAATACATTTATGGAATGAAAGAAAAAGAATGGAAAACTTACCTTTGTGAATATAAAAATAGACGCTGATGCAGTAAATGCACCACTGTATAGGGTTATCACTGTTGACCTTCTGGCTGGAAACAGATTTGCTATCTAAAAGGGGAAGAGAAAGAAAAAAAATCAGGTTTCAATGACCACTTGTTGAAAGAAAAAAACTTACTTGATTGCAGTTTATACGTTATGCATACAGATTCATGCGGAACAAATTTTTATTTAGCAGATAAAAAGAAAAATTTGAAAAAACCCAATTTTACAATAGAATGAGCAATGAGGATACTTCTATACTTTATGAGCATAATTGCAACAAAATATGCAGCAGTGGACAATTGGGAAATAATTTGGATTCATAAAAGGAGTCATAAATTTTGAAGCCTTCAAATAACTTTTACCTCCTCATAAATAAATCAAAAAGGGATAGTAATATATGTCTTAAGTTAAGTGAATGAACCAGATGTAACAGAATATTTAATTTTTATCTTTAAGGGACGGTTTGATTCCAGCTGAAAAAATAAAAAACTGAGATAAAATGATTTCCAAATTTCTGCTTGGAGTCATATTAGTCAGTGAAATATTTAATATCAAAGCTTTCATAAGTTGTTATTGGTAGCGAATAGTAATCATTGTATAAAGGAAAGTTAGTTATGCTTTTATAATATTTTAATGTTTATTTTACTCAGACAGCTTTAAAATGATTTTAGAAAGATACAAACTATTGTTAAATAAGTCTTAAAAAGGTTATTATTAATTGCCCTTGTTTCATGATTGTTAGTTTTAGATTCAAACAACGTTTTTAAAATATTATCTAGAAGCCTGAGCGCAATAATTAAAAGTTGCTAGACAATGAGGATGAGATAATTTCCTAAATTACAACTAAAAATCATCACAAAAATAATTGATCATCACAATGTTAGATAAGTATAAAATACACAGGCGGATAGGTATGGGTAAAATGCACAAAGTTTTAATAAATAGGTAATTTTAGGTAAGAATTTTTATTTTTTATTAAAAACAAAATATGAAGCTTCAAAAAATGTATAAAATACTTTGTATTATTTTTTATACAAATTAAAATGCCAATGAACTGTTTCACCTAAATGACAAAGTTATTTAGTTTTCCAGGATAGGACATTAATATAAAAAAGCCTCATTTAATATAAAAACATTTGGATATACAATCTCTAAATAAAATTGCTAAATATCCAAATATATACTTTCATAATAAAGTTTTCAATAAGAATTTTCTTTAAAATTTCGGCATTTAAATTTTGAGATACCCTGTTTTTATCTATTGTGTGTATAGTTGTTTGCTTCTAAAACTTGTTTATCAACATCCTTTTGCCTTGAAAATGAAATGGTTTTTGGCAAAATATTTAAATTGATCGCAAAAAGAAAAAAAAACAAATCGCGATGAATGAAGGGAAGCTTAAATGCTAAAAACGTATTTCCGTTTGTGTTTGAAATGAAACCAATACAGTCAGAAAGAATCTTTTTTTCTTCTGTTTACTTGATTTGATTTGTGCGCTCGCTTGTGTTACTCTTACGCACCATTGAAGTAAATATTTCTGATTCAATAGGGAATACAATAGAAAGATTTAGATATTTATATGTATTAGCATGCTTCAGAGCTTCAGAGCTTCAGAGCTGTATTTAATGCTCTTTACTAAGTTTTAGGTACAGTAGTTGGAAATTTAAAGTGCCTTTGAAACTAAAGGTTTTTCAACCACTTTCATTCATTTTATTATGTGGAAGAAAGTTCAATCATTTCCAATTTTATACTGTTAAAAGAATACAAGAAATCCATTTTTCATCAGAAGACTTTAGAAAAATGGATGTTTTAATATCTTAATTGATTAGAAAAGTCATTACAAATACGGAAAAATTTAATGAGGATTTCATTAATTAACTAATTAATATTTAGTTGATAGACAGTTTACAAATCATTTCTTTAATAAAACGATGCACCATTTTTTTAAATACAGTATATAAACCTGTATAAAACAAATAAGATAAATATATCAATGGCTGAATTTGTAAATACAAATAGTTAATTAAAAATTAAATGAATTTGGGAAGAACGCCGGGAAATATAATTTATACATTTAATTTTTTAAATATGGCATGCTAGAAAGCATTTTTACACGATTAAAATTTCTTATCTAAAAATCGTTCCTACTTCAAGCAAATAAATACTTTAAAAAAAGAGCAAAAATAGCAGTGTTATGCAACGAAAGGTTAAAAATCTTTAGAAGCGTAATACATTGAATTGAATGTCTAAAGAATCAATTTCTCATTATCTGGTTTCATCCATGTACATGTGAAGAGATGTATAAAATTTACCAAACAGAACATCCTTATAAATAATCCCATAATTTTAATAAAGGAAACTTCCGATTAAAGTTAAGACCATAAATATCAGTTTTATACATCTTTATCATCATACTTCCTAAACCTTTAATAAATAAAATAAATCTTAGTTGAAATCCCATCACCACTGGAGCATGGCAAACTCTCACCCTATCTCTCAATATAAATAGAAGTAATAACAACTTTTTTTACAAAACACCAGCCATGTTAATCGATCGTTTCCATACCAGTTTACTCTGTAAGGAACCTTTGTCACCAAGGGATCAAAACTAATTGGAAAATAGCTGAGATGCGTTTCGAAAGCTTTTACGGTTCCAGTCCAGCGCAGAGCTATGTCATGGTCACTCCTTCGTGCGTGGCTCTTAAGAAATGACCGAGTCTCTTCAGGGGTCTCGAGGGGAATTTTTCGTCCTTGGTTCCATCAACTTGATCTGATGATGCAAATGTGGGTAGGGAAGTCCAAGTTCACGTTAGGTTTGGACTTGGGGAAGAGTGTTAGGCAATGGGGGAAACAATGTTGCGAGATAATGAATTTAATGTGTGTTTATGATTTGTAAGGTTACCAAGGATAATATGTTTAGTCTTCAAGATGATGGCTGGAAAAATTACAACCGCCTTTGATATACTATTAATGATTTTAATATGATGAGGAACATTATAGAAAACATTTTAATTTTTTTATCTAATACTCATAAATAAAAAATTTTAAAAGCTATAATTTATACATAATTTTTTCAGTTATTATTTTTAACTAAACCATCATCACCACATATTTAACTCTTGATGTTCCAATTGAATTTCTTCATTTTGTTCATAAATATTGCTTTTGCTTGTAAATAATGATTTGGTCCACTCTGTACATTATTATTCCTGATATCTTTAAATCCATCAAAAAGAGAGACATCTGAGACATATTTCTCGCTATTTCTGAGATATATAAATGTGAAAAAAATAATTTACTACTGTAGCTAATTTTCTAGAGCTCAGTGCTTGATACTGTTGAATATTTTTGTTAAAGGTAAACTTAAATGTAGAAAAAATATGCCTTATCACTTAATTAGAATTTTTGTAATCTTAGATAGTAATATTAAGCATAAAAAATGTTAAACCATTTTTTGGCTTTTATATGAGATGCACTCTTTTACAAATATACCAAACGAAACTATGGATACTATTAAAAACTTCAGTCTGGAAATTTTTGAAATTTCGATCCATTTTTGCCATTTCTTAGTTCAAAAAATTAATTTTTATACATTTACAGAAATTTTATCAAAGCTGTAGATCGTTTAAAAATATTTTTACAATTAAAATAAAAAATATATATATTTATTTATTTTTACTTAACATACATATTGTTTGAATAAAAATATCCTTAATTTTAAATTCTTAGTTTTAATTCTTAAATAATGTTCGAAAATGGGATTATTTACTGGATAGTTAGCAAAGAATAAACTAGGATTTGTAAAACGAAGAGTAAACTTTTTCTAATTTCAAATAAATCTTTTTTTAATTTTTAAGCAGATCAGAAATGATTTGCTAATAAAAGTTGAAACGCGCTGTATGAAAATTAAGCTTAAAAACAATTTGACTGTATGAAAATAGTAAAATTCAAAAGGGTGAGTTATCTAGAATTTCCGAAAAGATTACTTAGTGCTATACAATATTGTTAATATCTGAATTTGAAAAAAATTAATAAATTTATATCTTTTATTTTACTTTTTTCCCATTTAGCAACAATAGAAAGAGTCTATGGCTAAAAATAAAAGAAAGAAGCATAAAATACTCCTTGAATTTGATCCTTAAGAAACTACCAGTTTGATTATAAATACCATTGCTTTGTCACCGTTTGTGTTTTTTGTAGATCTTAAGATCATAGATATATTGGTATGATATATCCTGACCGATATGTGTAAGGAGTGAACCGTCTTTATCTTAGTATTCCTACAAAGAAAAGCATAGTAATAATTGCCATTCAAATTCAGTTTCAAATTCAGTTTTTAACTAGAAACTTATGTTATTAGTCAAGAATTGATACAGAAAGACGCAACAAATACCCACATTAGTGGGTTTTTGTAGAAACGCATCTGGGAAACTGGAGATGGCGTAAATAAATATAAATGCTATGCTTCAGATGTAGCCATTTAATTAATTAATTAATTTTGACAACACACGTTTAAAAGTCTCCAAAATGGCAGACTTTGTTAAATGAAAGAATGGAAACCGCCCGGCCCCACTAATAATCAATGTTTTTCGTTATGGGAGGTTGGGAGCAGATTTTACTGTGTTGTAACATATATTTTCTCAAAATCTTTTATAAAAATAAAGAATCAACAGAAATCTTTCTAATTTCTTCTCTTGAATTGTGGTCTGGCAATTAAAAAGGAAAAGACAACACAAAATCCTCCCTATGAGAAACAATGTTGTGATAAATGAAAATTTTTATAATTATTTCATTAAGCAGGTTATCTTCTTAATAATAAGAATAGAAATTAAAATTTAAGTTTTAATTGTATTACTTTGCATTCAATGATTCACAATTTCTGAGAAAGTTCAATTAATATGATAAAAATGCCCCTAAACCATATCATTTAATGTTGCTGAAATTTATGTACTGCATTTCAGATGTTATTTTTCATCAATATTGTTTAATTAATTTTAAATTATTAATTTTTGTATCACTTCTGAATTATTTTCAGATCATAGAGGGAAATAACTTTAATTCAAAAAGCTATACACAATCGGATAATACCCATCAACTGTGATGTTCTATATCCAGGGCTTGACTGAAGCAGGGACAGTCGGGGCAGGTGACCCGGGCCCCCAGATAAGTGGGGTGGGGGCAAATCGAATAAAAATTTTACTTTACGTTTGATTCTTAAATAAATGTTCTTCATTACTCAAGTAGTAAAGCTGAAGGGGCCCCAAAGAAGTTTTCCCCCCGGGCCCCAACTAGGCTAAGTCGGGCCCTGTCTATATAGCAGTTTTGCTTGGAATTAATTGTATGTTTTGCAGAATGAAAATGAAACTATATAAAAACATAAGACTGTATTTAAATACTAAATAACATGGATTGTTATTTTTTTAAATAACCGTTACATAAAATGGAATGCATCAAAATGAAAAATCCATATCTAGTTAACATCGTATAGCTGGATAAAAGAAAATCAAATTTGATTTTTAGTATGTTTCCCATACTTATACGTATGGGAAAAACATATACGTATATATATCGTTTTTGTATATTTTGTGACATATTTTGAAGCAGTGGTAAGAGTAAGAACTTTAATCTCAAATTGCAAGAACTCTATTTAAAATTTTTATAAAGTGAAATATAAATTAATATGCATAATTTCCTAAAAATGCATGATAAAATATTCATCCAAAACAAAATAAATGTTTATATAGTTCTGAGAAGGATTGGCCAGAATACAAATTTTTGTGTGTGTGTGAGGAGGACTTATTTAGTTAATTAACAGTTATAAGCCTAATATAGTAAAAGGCACTCAAAATTCATATTTTATAAAAAATAATATCAAAAATATGTTTTATTTTAGAATTTATTGATGGGACAGAATTTATTGATATTCCATTGTTTAAAATTCCTTGCCAATATTGATGAAATATCAAATTTAATTACTTATATCTAAACGCATTTATTCCAAAAATAAATACTATAAAAGTAGTTCAATAAATTTAAATTAGGCAAACAAAGATAATTTTAAGTAAACAAATTCGTTTACATCTAATCACTAGTTGTTATCATTTTCGTTAACTAAATTAGGGCCAAAATTATGTTGGTATCCACCGGATTTATGCACATCCTTTGCATTTGAGGTGATCTTTTTTCAAAAATAATTTCCATTATGATCAAATTAAAATTTTTATAAGGAGGAGTAATTGTTTCATTTTATTCAAGGAATAATTTTAATATTGAACTTCACAAAATCCTTTGCAAAATTTTCTTTAGTTTCTTTAAATTTATTTTAAATTAAATAATTTTTCAAGTTTTTGTAACATACAAGACAATTTCATGTGTTTATGAGACATTAAACCAACATAACTTTATTTAGTAAATGAATTCTATATTTATAATTATATCTTTATATTAAAAATTTTATTATACTTTATTTTAAAAAAAAGCTGTGAAGTATGTGAAAAGCTGTAAAGTAATCATTTTAATGTGCGTTATAAGTAAGATTGTTTTTAAAAACAATATTTGAAGCATTTAAAAAAGTATTGAAAAATTACATGAATAAATTTAGCAACTTTTAGGAGATTTATTAAATATATATATATTTTTTTACAGTTTCAGAAATTACACAACACATATAAGTAAAAAATGCACCAGAACTGACAAAAAATGAATCAAACAAATAAGAATTATAATAAAGAAAAAGAGAAGACAATTAAGAAGAGAATTACAATTAATTGAGTGTTTAATAATGCTGACAAAAATAAAAAAAAATCATCTCATATTTTAGAGCATAATGAGAGATATCAAGAAATATTCATTTATTTAAATTAAAAATTGCTTAGATGAATGAAATATTAATTACCATTGTAATGATTGCAAAATAGAATATTTTAAATACATTCAAATTTTAAATACATATAAGATTTTTTTCTTAATTGTAATGAAAATAGAATTATAATTACTTGAGGAAATATATTTCTAAATATAAACGCTATTAAATATTAAATAATTAAAGAGATTTGATTGCAGATGATAATTTATCAAATAATAATAGATAAAATGGCAAATAAACTTATTTGCCTAAGAAATAAAATTATCTGCATTAATAAATTTCCTTAGAAGAATAAAATGATAATAATTTTTCCGTTAAATGAATGCAAAACAAGATATTTAGAATCCATTCAGAATTTAAATATTAGAAAAACTGTAAAACAGATAATAATTTATCTCAAACGTTGTAAATACAGAATACTAATTACTTACGGAAATGTGCATCTAATTAAGAGTATGAGTTGTGAATGTAAATTTTACATTAAAAGCTTGGTATCATTGCAGACGATAATTTTATTTTTATATCTCAATATAAAATATGGACGTAATTTGTGAATTTTTTTTTGTTTTATTATAAAGTCTGATACTACGAAATTAATGGTTTGATATTGCAAATTAGACATAATTTGAATTCTTTAACTATTGTATTATTTATCCATTTATTTAGTTATTTTATTTTATAATTCCTTTATAAGTAATTTCAAATAATTTTGAGATTTTTATTTTTGTATATATTTATTCTTCTTTTTTCATTTAAATTAATTCGTTATTTCAGACGATTTATTTGTTTCATTCAAATTTCTTTAGTTACGAATGGCATTATTGATAGTTTTGGAATTCTACAGTCAATTATTTTATTATGTGACCTCTATTCGTAAGAAATGCATCAAAAATTATTTTTTTCGAATCTAGTGAAGAATAATTTTATAGAACTTTTTTAGTAATGTTCGTCAACAAAATGTGCTTCGAATTTTTTTATGACTGAGAAATAAAAATGATATATTGAAATATTTTGAAAAA
>JAOUZG010037308.1:654476-668479 GCA_026289955.1 Argiope argentata
TATTGGATGCTAGCACAATATAATCGAGTTTTGCTTTGCAAATATTCAGTTTTATTTATTTTATATTTGCTGAGGTATCCAGCTTTTCTTGAGAAGAAATTTTCATGTTTTTTACTAATGAAAAATTAAAGGCTTAATTTATTGCATCAAAATCTTAATTTAAGCCTTGTTCGTACTTGAGTATTTCCATCCAAAATTTTAAATATATGTCTATTTTGAAAATATCTATTGAAATATGTCTATTTTGAAAATAAAATAAAATCGGATTTTTAGCCTGAAATATCTGTAGCAAAAAGACATTTTTAGCTTGAGTTATTTGTCATGTCTTCTTCCGACTGTAGCAGTTATTGAAATTCCATGCGTAGCTAATTTTATAACCGGCAATTTACGTTAATATTGCCAATCTAAAAATATTGATTTTACCGTTTGCGATTTTAAAAATCCAATTTACTGTCGTTTCTAAATTACAAAATTATAACAAAATAATTCAAAATGTGACAAACTTCCGTTAAATTCGGAATATAAATATGCAAGAAACTCTTCAAAATTTAATATTTTAAATTTATTTATTTATTCAGTAAAAAATTGTACTTTAAAGACAACACAAAAGTTATATATAATAATTAAATACAATAAATAATAATTAAAGTAATAAGTAGCAAGTGAAAGTTAAAATATTTATTAACATTTAATAATCGAATGGATAGGAAATAAATGTTACATAAGTTGTTGCACAATGAATATTGAAAATATGTATCAATAAAATAATATGCATTTGAAACATAATTCGCTGTAAACAATTTTTTAAATCTTAAATTTTTACAATAATGTTTTTATGTAATAGTAAACCTCACAGCAAAAAATAAGGAGGGAAATTCATTCAATTTTTATGAAATAAAAATAGTGGAAAGTAGGATTTACTACTCATATAAGTAATTGGCAGACAAATTTGACAGTTCTAACCCAATAATCTACGAAGTAGAATATTTGGATGATTTTTGTATCACTCATTCAGTAATTAACAGATTACCGCTACTTCACTTAATAGATTACAATTACGATTTCGATAATCAATAAACTTTAATGCAAACTTAAAGACATTATCATGCTAAATAATCCTCCAATAAACACTAGATGATAGAACTTAATTAATAATGAACAGCAAAATTAAAAATAACTGAATTATAATAATATTAATTCGAAAAAAAAAACTTTCGATTTCCTTGTACCGCCTCATTAATTAACTTTCAATACGTAGACCTCATACAATGACATTATTTAAATAATATTATTCCCAAGGTCCTTTTTTATCTGAATGAGAAAGTTAAAAGAATTAGTATTCTCAAAGTATTCTCAGTATTGGATAAAGATTTATTTCCTTAAACTGTATTTTATTGTAGTGCGTTTCCCGAAAAAGACAAAAATTTCATATCATCAGCAAAATTTCAATTATCCTTCGGGAAATATTATACAGAAATAATGACCTCGCTTAAATATTATTCTCAAGGTCTAATTATCTTTATTAAACGTGAATAGTATGCTTTATTCAAAAGAAATTAATATTCTAAAAATTTTTTCGATTAGAAGCAGTTTTGCTGATAAAAAAATCCTTTTTATGATGTTTTTTAAATGTCACAGTTTTTGAAAAAATAAAAGTTTCTCTTTATTGACATCATATCAATAATAAAAATCCCTTTAATGTATTTATAAGTTTTTATATAGAAAACAAAGACCTTGTTTAAATAATATTAGGTCCAAGGTCTACTTCCTTTTCTCTATATGAAAATATCACCGAGTTAAAAAAATAATATCATAAATTCGATTAGCAATGCTAAAGTTTTTTTTAATTAAAAACGTATTGATGTCTGGGCAATCCAGTTTTCCTTTCTAAGATGGAATCCTTGAAATTTGATTTTTATTTATCCTTGTATTTTGCAAAAAACTGAGTGACAGTCGCATCAACTAATTAAAATACATTTTCTAGTAATAATGAAATGTGAAAAAAAATGCTAATCAGAAGATAAAAATCATTTCAGTCTATAAAGTAAAATAATTTTGTGTGTTCAAATAATCCACAAACTCGTCTTAAAACACGAAAGCTTATTAATATCGAAATGCAAAGAGTGAATGATATGCCTATCCTAACCTCTAAAAATGTTAGTTTTAATCTAAAAGAAAAAAATTGCACCTCTTAAATCAAACATTTAGCTTGCAAATGTACAAAATTACGTTCCAAATGCAAATGAAGAAAAAGATTATTTGAAGTTTGTGTTACACTATAAAATAAATGTCTATTTCTTTCTGGAATCGGAACTCGGAACAATTTTATCTGTAAAATATTTTAGGAGAACATTTACAAAAAATATTTTTAGTAACAATGAAAAGATATATTAATTTTGTGAATCAAATGAATCTGAAAGAGCATTATTTTTCAAGTCGAAAATTTGACATCTCAGCAAAAATTATTTAGAATTAATTTAAGGGAACAATTTTATCATCATATTCATTTTGCAATGTCAAACTATGAGGAAAATAATAGTTAATTGAAGTCAATTTTTTTAAAAAAATGCATTCTTTTCAGAAGAAATTCTTATATTTTACTGCATCAAGGTATAATACAGTACGTCACATTGCCTTAATTTAATTTAACTGATAATAGGCAGATTCACTAAAGTATCGTAATAAATCAGTATTAATTTTTTCATATCTTCTGACAAATATACTTGTAATATTAAATATATTTAGCTTTTGCTGTATCAATAAATCAAGTTTGACCCATTCACAAGTATAAGCCTTTTATCCTGTGTAATTAACCTTATCGTGAGATGAGATATTGCACTTAACGGTATCACGATGACATATTTAGAAGCATGAATATTCTTTTTCTAAGGAGAAGAAAAATTATATTGTTACCACTTGTACTTTATCTTTAAAAGATTTTATTTTATAAGAACATTAGAGAAAATAGCGTTATCCGATATACAATATAGCAGTTTTTTAATTATTTTTTGAGATTATTTTGTTATAAAATCATCAAATGTTTAGTTTAAAACTGTTTAAATACATGTGATGTTGTTCTATGTTTATCAATATTAAGTAGGTCTGAAGAACAAAGTGCCAAGTGTTACACATATTTCACAATATAGCTCGAACTACTTGGAAAAATTCCAAGTAAATAAATAACAAAGCATTTGCTTCTACTTTTAACAACTTGATAAAAAGTTAAGGAATCAATGGGCAAAATAAATAGGCAATGAAATCTTTTTTTCTCCGAGTAGTATAAATATTACATGGATTTATTCGAGTATCTTTTGGCTAAATTCAATTGTTTTATTCAAATACCCTGAAATATTTTTTTTTTATTTTTGCAATCAATTCCGTTTACTTAAAAATAAGAAGAAAGCATAACGAAAATATTTAGGAAGATTCTTTTCGTATATATAATTATCAAAAATGAATAATCAATAATAATTTAATTTTTAATTTATTAAAACTAATGAATTGAAATATTCTTGGGGAAAAAAGTTATTGATCTAAGTTTAATTTCAAATGTCTCACCATATAAAAATAATTAATTAAAGCTAGTAAATGACCATCAAGTTGGTGTAAGATGTATTTTATTTTGTATATAATATCAATAAATTTATTTTTATTCGAAGGACTTTCCTCCATTACTAAAATTTTTATATATTTCAACATTTAAAGTCAAGCATATATCTCAAAGATAACATATAATTAGCAGGGATGCGATAATGCGCTTAGCAAGTATAAAAATTCAAGTTAGAAAAAAACTTAATATCTTATTTTTCTTCCTTGTTTTCAGGATATTTATGAGAATGTTTCTTTTTTTAACCTCCGTTTAATAAGATAAGGAGACACCTCGCTATCTCTAACTTTGCTTCAAAGAAATACTTTCCGGTAGAAGGAATCTCTTCCCTTTGAATTTCCGTTATATTGTTTTTGCATTTACTTCCGGAACAGAATAGGAGAAGCGAAACTTAAAACAAAAGCAGTTTAAAAGCTATTCCTTACATTTCTGAGAAAATTTCGTGTATAAATATAATTCGTTTTCCAAAGGATGGTTTAAATAGATTGCTCCCTTCTGTCTTTTCTGAGCTAATATTAGTTAATAAATAATAACATATCTTGAAAATGCTTTGAGATTTGAATAAAATTTATTTAGGTTATAAATATTTTTAGATAAAAAAAGTTGAAAGACTTTTTCATAAAGATTTTCCCAATTTCAAATATCTTAAAAATTTACTGAATAAAAAGTGCGATTACAAAGGTTAATGTATACGACTCTAATTCTAATACGAAACAATTAATAATGTATAACACTATTCATTAATTTTTTCCAAAGTTAAAAACCGCTCTTAGCAACTTTTCTAAATAAGGAAACACGATAAAAATCTAAAACTATGATTTAAATGGAATAAAAATGAAATTTATTAGAGTAAAATATAGATAAATATGTATTTTCAAACATTTTTCTAATTATGTGAATTCTGTTTTTGTTAATTTACAACAAATTTAACAAAATAACATTAAAAAACTACCGAATTTATTTAATTGTTAAAAGCTAACCGAATAGCTAAATTCATTGAATAATAAAAAATATAGATAGGCTGTTAAAAATAATTGAAAAGACTATATAATTACTATTTTTAATTTAATTTAAAAAGAGTCCCGAAAAGCTGTATTAAAGGTCCATTTAATCGATGCATAAAATTGTTGATATTAGTTTAAAAATTCATAATTTTTAACGATTTAATATAAAATGCTGTAGGAATAATCACTTATTATAAAAATTTACATTTATTTTTCTTGAATAAGAAACATACCGTTCCCCTTTTCGAACAATCCTGTTTAACACGTCCCCACATACACACATACACAGACGTTTTTGTCTTTTTATATTATTTTGAAAATCATTCAGATGCTTACATTTACGTACTAATAAAATTTCGATTTAGAAAAAAAAGAATCATAAGATTTGTTCACTTTAAGAAACAAATCTAGAGCCGCACTCATGTAGAATTTTTCCACATTGTGTTTAAAAAAGCTCAGTATTAGTAGCTCAATAGTATGATAGTAATACAGCTCAGTCAGACTCCATTCCTAAACTTTCCGCTTATGTTGGTGAAATTTATAACTGAGTGAATTGCCTTGACCACTGGTTTTTCATAATTTCTCATTTAAGAATTAAAAGGCGTTTACAATAATGTGGAAAATTTAATAGAAGAAACTATAAATTTTAATTGTATAGTAATAATTAGATATAAATTTAATTTATTATAAGAGCTATAATAATATAACCTATCCCATAAATATTGAAACTTCGAGTAAAAATCCGTTTTTCTTGTTTCGATGCCAATTTAGTGCAGTTTCTGTATTAATATTTTTTATTCTTTTGTCCATAAAACAACTAAATTTGAATAGTTTGCTTTCATTATTGTATTTGCATATCAATAATGTTTAAAAAGTTCTTTTTTTTCATAGCCACATCCATTTAAATTTTAAATATATGACGCATTAATAACATTTATTATACTATATAGCTTTGTTGACATTTACATATCTCTTCAATTTTATCGAAAAATTCCCAGCATATTTTAAACGAAATTCGGTGTCAAAACGGAGAATGAAAATGGCGCTCTAAAACTATTCTCCAATATGGGGCTAATATTTAAGGAAGAATTTTTTTTTACTACAAATTGTATTTAGATATTGAACAGATTTACCAAGAGATATAATATAACCAATATATTCATCAATTACTGTTGTTATAAAATAAAAAAATAGTATCATCGATACTTCTCGATATTGATTTAAAACTCATTCAGAAACTAACATCTCTAAACTTCTAAATTCCATCATATAATGTTTATTAGTGGGTGAATTGATTTTTTAGTGAATTGGCCCAGGTAAGTATATTCTATGAAGAATATACTTATAACAAAATTTATTTTTATTATCTTAATTTTGTTATTAAAATAATAATTTAATTACTTTTAATTTTTATTGAATCTACTTTTTAGAATATAAAAGTAATATTTGAGCTTTTAAAAAAATTGTTCTAGCTTCAATTCAAGCTTATATTTAATTATTTTGTGTTGCATTATGTTTCAAATAAATTGGTTTGGGTTGGCATGATCATAATTGGTTTTTTGCGTCATCGAATCCAGACAATTAGTTAATCGGAAGAGATGACATTGGTAAGTAATTAAAAAAATAAGAAATCAAAAAAATTAAGTTGCAAGATTTGATATATACTATCCAAAGAAGAGACAAAATTGTGAATAAGTAGAACATTCGTGTAAAAATTAATATATTTTTCACAATTTTTTTATTGTCAAAAAATAATTTCTTCCTTTATTTCTTAAGTATGTTTAAAATGTTCTACAGTTAAAATTTAAATATGTTTAGTAAATAGTTAATAACCACCATTTCAAAATTAATAAAATACCAAAATAGAAAAAATCTTCTCTATTATTTTAATCTTGTTGATGATTCTTTAAATTTCTGGGTTTTATTTTTCCTCAAACAGAGCATTTAGACCAGAATAGTATACAGAGAAACTAGTATCAATGTTATAATTTTTTTAACATTTTCAAATTTAAAATAACGAGTTATTTCTTGGAAAAAAAAGAAATTTTATGATAAACTTTTCCTATTTAAAAATTGGAAACTGTCATTTAAGTTAACAGCCAGAGCGAAATTCAAATAATTTTATTTAATATTTCACGTGTATCTTTAAATGTACAAGAAAAAAAGCTGTAATACAAAGCTGGCTTACCTTTGGTTGTAACGGAAAGCAGAATAGTTCCCGTTGTAATTAGACAGCTGAAAAGGAATTAAAAGTTTAATAAAATGAAAGGAGAGATAAAATATTAAGTTTTAAATAATATTAAATGTTTATGCTTTTCAAGAAACATTAAAACATTTATCTATAGATGAATGAATAACAAAAACTTATTTATCTCTCTGTATTGTCTAATTGTACAATTATTCGAAAACATTTTTCACAACCAAAGACCTTTCTTCAGAAAATCATAGCAAAAAAATCATAAACATAAGCTTAAATTCATGCGATCAATGTTTTATTTTAGAATCCTTATTCCTTTATTACTATTAAACGATTCAGTAAGAGAAAATCATTGATTTACACATTTTGATTAGTTATTCGTTTCCTAAGGATGTCAACTAAAAAAAAATGTTTTGATTCGGAGTATTAATTTAAACTTTTTGTTTTTAATACTTTTTTTTATTTTGTCTTCATCCAAATTAGGTATATTAAATGCCGAATTGTAAATCAGCAAAAATGTGCGTTTCTGAAGTCATGATTCTCAAACGTGGTACACATTTACCTTACTATGACAAATTTTTAAGTTCCTGGATTTATGCAGAATTAAATAGTAGTCAAAGGTCATAGTAATATCGATTTAAAAAAAATGTTATGAGAATAGTTTCCAAATAAAGAAAAAATTAAAAAAAAATATTTTGCGTTTTAAACGATTAGAATTATATTGTAACATTATGAAATATAATTAATAGGCATTTATCAGTTTATCTTATTGCCTTAGTTTCTGCTGTAATTATAAAGACCGAGCAGTTTCTTAAATAAAAGTAAAAACAGTAGATGCCGAGCTGCCAGAACAAAATGTAGAAATATACATATTTTTTACAAATTTCTAAAATAGAAGATTAATTTAAAATAAATCATTAAAATGATGCTAATTTAAAAAATAGAAACTAAACTGATCAGTTTATTAAAAAAAAAGAACTTCATAGTTTACATTGACTAGGGCCATAAATTTCTGACATATGCCATCTTTTTCTGTGATAATGAATAAAATGCAAAAATCTGAAAGGTAGGAGGGCGGAGATCTTCTCTATCTTGAAAAATATTTTAACCATTTTTTAGTAAAAAAAGAGCGCTATCAAAAATGGTATAATTCTTTTGTTAAAAAAAAGGTCTTAATCAAAAATAGTACAATTCTTTAGCAAAAAAAAGTACATACTCAAATAGGCTTAAATCTAACTGTAAAGATTTGATCAAATAGGTGTGAAGTTCTTGTGGGATTGGCAGTACGTTTTTAAATTTTAAAATCCAGATAGACAATCGAGATAAAATGGTATCTTTTAAAATAAGTTGTAGTTTCTTTAAAGAATCTTTTCTTTTTTAAAAAAAAGATATATCTGAGCATTAAATATTTTTATATACTTTTAAATAAAAAAAATTTACAAGTATTTTATTGCTCAAAGACGAGCTAAATATAAAAAAATAGATTTACCAAGGCTATTGCTTTAAGTTTTTAGGATAAATGTAATCAAGCTGAAAACATTTCACATCGGAAGCGAGAAGGGTATTTCGATAATTGTGTTAAGTGCAGTTCAAAGAAAATCAGATTAACTTGTTGGCTCAAATACTTTGCCATTAATCTTAAAGTAAATTTTTATTCCATTTTATTGCTATTGGTAATTAAGACTGTGTGCAAAATTCTACACGTGGAGATGTTATATAAGTAATCTTGACATTTTAAAACGCATGTATTTGACACGTGTCTTTACTGGTCCCTTAATCGAAATAAATGAGCCATAAATTCAAAGCTGATACCAAAACCGTTACACGTTAAGGATTTGAAGTGTTTACGATTTGATGCGAAACGAAACATTGCGAAAACAGATGAAATTTCTACATCTGCTGTTGCAGTTCGCGAACACAAATGTAAATTTCTTATATACGCGATTTTTATTTTACATAGTTGTCACTCTGTTCAAATGTTAGAATGAAGGGTATTATATGTAAGAATTTGTGCCAGATTTAGTTTACATTATCCTTGGAAATTACATTAGATACATTCTTGGGATGGAAGAGTTTCCCAACTTAACTATTTCTTCAAATGCCTAAAATAAGAGAAATACAGTTCTCGAAACTCAGACAGTTAATGTTTTTGGTATTTTTTCATGCAACCTCGCGATGTTTTTGTTCGAAAATTTTTTCAAGATTTTCTTTATAACGCTTCAAATTTTTTTTAAAAAAAATTATTGATCAATATTCATTGGAAAGAACTATTCCTTTCTACTAAAGTAGTTAAGAATTTTGTGTCTAGTTTTTTTACACACTTTCTTCCAGTCGGTTAATAATAATGATATTTCGACCCATGATCTTTTTAGGAGAAAGCAATTCATTTAGGTGCACATAATATATCCTTTTACGAAATCGCATTTACATTTTTTTAGAATAAATAAATTTTCCGAATTTTCTTAGTATCTTATTTTTTGTAACATAATTATTTCTGATTAAAATCTGGCTATCCTTTAAACGAACGTGCTAAAAATCACATTTAAGTAAAGCCTTTTTGACAAAGGAAGCAATTAATAAAAAAGACAAAGAGAAATCAATTTGTTTTATTATTTAATTTTTGCTTTATTATTATTTAATTATTATTTTAATGTTTGTACAATGACCTTTATTTTAAAATCTCAAAAGAAATATATTTTATAAGATTTTTTTCAGTTTTCTTAAAGGTTGATCATTTGATCTATTATTTTGAAATTGAAATACTTTAACATTTGTTTTATTTTGACAAATCTATCACTGGAAATATTTTTAGCTCGATATATTTCATTTATTTATTACGTCCAATCTCAACATTTTAATTACTACAATCTGCCTTTAAAATGTAAGCATATAAGTTTTTAATCTTTCTTTGACAGCTCTATTTGTTTGCTTATTGCCATAAACTTAATATTTATAATCCATAACTAATCGAAATACACATTGAAGTATTAGTATTATTTTATAATTTTCAACGGAAATATTTACTGAAATTGGTGATTTCTGATATTTAAAGGCTTTTGTGTTATAGGAGATGTAAAAATATAAAAAAACAAGTAAGTATAAATATTTTTAAATTTATCTTATAAGAATTCCAAAGCAAGAAAAGATAAAATCTTTGAAAAATGCTTATAGTGCGAAGATCAAAAATTAAATCTTCTAATAAAACCAATTTAAATTCTAACAATGTAAAAAGTTATAAGAATTAAAATATTAAATTAGGAAAACAAAGTCCGTTTATTCATTAATCTTTAAAACTTTTCGAGTAGTCATTTGCAGCACCTCTTATATATTCTGCATTAATATTTAATTGCACAGGAATTTTATAAACAGAACAATATTTAGCGCATTAGAAAAATGTTTCACTAAAATTTATCATCCAACAATCTGGATTTGTCAGTATTCTTACTGTTGGATACTAATGCTGTATGCTGTTTGGATACAAATAAAAGAATGAATACATTTCAAATATCAAATGTGATAAAAGAATATTTGGTTATCTCAGGAGTATGTTTTATTTAAATGAACACAACACCCACGGATAGTATTTAGAGAAACTGACCTTGAACATTTTTATATCTTGTTTCGCGAACTGTCGATTACACTGACAGGTAAATTTTAAGTTTCTTCGCATGAAATTAATTAGAATAACTTCGGATGAATGCCTTTAAATCAAGATTTCATTTTAAATAATAATTTACTCATTCATACAACTCAAAATACATTCAGGGTGAGTGAACTGAAAGAAAATCATTACAAAAACTGCTTGGTGGTTTATTTGAATTCTATATAATTTCACAAGCATTTCTTTGAATGACAGAGAAAGCCGTTGATTTCGAATTTGTTGATAGTTTAAAACTTGTTTAAATTATTCATTGTCAGATTGTCAGAATCAGATTGGAATATTTTGGATACGCTTGGTTACGCTTTTGAAAGTAAACTAAATATAAGAATTTGTTTTTCGATCTTTAAGTAAAATAGAAGCATATCTTTCCTATTACATTGGGCGTTGTTAGCTTCACGTCTCCATTCCTTGAATAATTCCTTAATTAAAAAAATTAAATGGATATTCTGATTAAGTAAGAAAAATAAATTTAACGTGTACTACAAGAAATGGTGAATCTAAATGAAGAATAATCATCCTTTTTGTTTTACGGAGCATAGATTTAGCTAGAAGGTCATTTTTAACCTCCAAATCAAGCTAAGTAATACTAGCAACTAGAATTATCACGGTTTGTGATCTATAATTGAATAATTGGTTTCTCATATGTCATTTGAATTTATAATTAACATCTAATATATTAGATATTTATTCATGAGCATTTCCTTTTTTCGCAGCTGATCGCAACTAGACTGCCGCAAAAGCTATTAATACAGTGATAACGTTTAGCTACAACTAATAAATAATCATTAAAGAATTCATTAAATGTAAGTTATTTTCATAAGTTTCTAATTAATTACACTTATCAAATGAATCTGCATATTCTCTACCATATATCAATTCAACAAAACAAACTATGACTCAATTTTAACTTTATTTAATCTAAACAATAATCATTTGTGATAATATTACAGTGTTTTGCTGTAGTTTACATTTTACTAATTTAATCAAAGTGTTCTGATTCGAAGTATTGAAAAAGTATTGTAATTTTTATATTATTCAATATAAGAATAATATAAAAACGCATTTTGTTGCCACTATGTCTGTCTTTATTTCATTTGTAAGATAACAAGATATATTTTGAGATAGATGAATGAAATTGAAATATGGTTTTTATACCAAATTAACATATTTCTACTAAATTCTGAGCATACTCCATTGATACGAAATCTGCCTATCTAGTTGTCCAAGTCCAAGTTAACCCTATGATTACAAACTATGAAGAGAGTTAGATAAATGAAACTTGGAACACTTATTTATCATCAACCCAATCCATTGAGTCCACCCCAATCTAGGGTTTGACTTTTTGTCGTTTTTATAACTCAAATATATATTATGTGTAAAATTTTCAATCGGTCGAAAAAATATTTGTCTAAAACACACATTTTATTTTCGGCTTTATTAAGCGATTACCTCTTTGTAATAATAAATCACCGATTAAATAGGTGTTATTATGTGTCAATAAAAGCTATATGAGAAGGAAAAACTATTACTAAATTTAAGAAAATGTGATGTTTTAATATATGTAATCTACAGGAAATCGTAAAAGTTTATAAAT
Organism: Argiope argentata; assembly: GCA_026289955.1. Classification (NCBI taxonomy): domain Eukaryota; kingdom Metazoa; phylum Arthropoda; class Arachnida; order Araneae; family Araneidae; genus Argiope; species Argiope argentata. Next base: position 666,540 of record JAOUZG010037308.1, read on the forward strand.
ATGTTTGTAAAAAATAGTTTATTGCATTTTCCTTTCCTGTATACATCTCTTACATCTTTTACTCAAAATTTATTTGTTCTCTTTTAAAATGAAAGTTTGAAAAATATTTTGTAAACAAATTGCAATAATATTAGGTATTTCATATGTTTTAAAAACTTGAGACAAATTTAAAAAAAGAAGTACTTGAGTAACAGCCTGATAATTCGCAGTCCTAGTCTGTCGATAAGGAATCCCCAGATGAAGGCACTAAATCCCACGCAGAAGATACCTATCGTGTAAGCCAAGTTTAAAACTTTGTCTTGAGCAACGCAACCAACTTCGTGTGCCAGACGAATCTGAAAAATAAAGAAGAAAAGAATACGTTAAAATCTAATATTATGTTTACAGCAATTACTAAATTAACCACATTGTATGTAAACGAGAAAAAATTATACACGTGATCAGTGAAGAAGATATTTTTTTATTCATAGCAAATTTAGAAATATAAAGAAGATATATTTGTATTCATAACAAAATTAGAAATATAAAGAAGCTAACCATGTATTCATAACAAAATTAGAAATGTAAAGAAGATATCTTTGTATTCATAAGGAAATTATAAATATAAAGAAGATATATTTGTATTCATAACAAAATTAGTAATATAAAGAAGCTATCTTTGTATTCATAACAAAATTAGCAATATAAAAAGATATCTTTGAATTAATAATAAAATTAGAAATATAAAGAAAATGAATTTATAACAATATTAGAAATATAAAGAGGATATCTTTGTATTTAGATTCAAAATTACACAAAACAATGTGTTAGTTCAAATGCAGTGAGATTATTGCCAACATTCTTAAATTAAAATATAAAATATCTAGTTTTAACTTCTTTTTTGTAATAGTTTTAATAGATCAAATGTGATAGCACAAGTGAAAGTTTTTGCAGCATGATCGAGCAGGATGATAATTACGAGTTTGACTGTGTGTCATAATACTTATATCATACACATCATATCTTAATTGAACTGTTTCAAGTAACAATATCTTTTTGAGACTTGAAACAGTAATAGTCATTTACAATATGCTTTTAAAACATATTCTGCACTAGCTTTTATCAGTTTTCTTTTCCTGATTTAAACGAAGAAAGTATGAATCTAACTATTTTAAGAATCTTTAATAATAAAAGCTATGAATTCAAAAACGCTTTTGTTTAAAAAAGCGTGAGAACGTGCAAAAATATTTATTTCTGCAAAAAAAATTATATATTCCTTTGTAATTCAATATTAGATGGTTTTTGTAATAAAACAATATTTTATCAAAAATATTCAATAAGTTTATTCTCCTATTTATCTATTTTATGAAAGTTATTAAAAATACTTTCATTTAAAAAAAACGTTCCTCATAGTTTTAATTTATTTAAAGTTGAAGTTTTAAGTTATAAAAAGACAACGACAGTGACAGGTAACTATTTATTCTTTTATATATAATAAACGTATCCTTGTTCCAATCTTTGTATAGTAGAATACCAACCATCTCTTTATTTAGGAAATTTACTTTATATAACGTGAATAATTATTTTTCTATGGAAATGCTTTACAATATAGTTTAATTAATAAGATTCGAAGTAATTGAGTCTTATGATATTAGTACTGATATAAATTAGCTCACAAGTTTTGTTTTAATGCTTCGGAAAATTTGCCTTTTGCATTCTATATGTTTTATAGGTTTATATATGATAAGGTAGAAGCAGTTAATCTCATGTTGTCAGTCATACAGAGTACTAATCTCTTTGAAAGGTATGAGAATTTTTATGGTTTCCAAACGGTTAGAAGAGTTCAGTATTAAGGCTATTATGAATAATCGAAAAATGTATACGTTTCGTTGATGAATAACCCATGCAATTCATCAAAAGTATAATTGTTTTAGTTTATATATATATATATATATATATAT
>JAOUZG010037308.1:668579-696882 GCA_026289955.1 Argiope argentata
ATTATCTCTTCTAAGAGAGAAATATATACATAAATACATGTAACCAGTGATAATAAGGGAAGATTCATTGTTACTTTTAAATCATTCTTAAATAATTTATAAGTGCATTTCATAAATTTTAATATCGCAAAATAATTTTCCACATGTAATTAAAGGGATTAAAAAAGGACTTGAAGAAATATTAATAAACTGGATCAAGAATTAGTTTTTACTTTAGGTAAATTTCAAGCACTAAATCAGTACAAAGAAATAGAAAAATCAGTTTCTTAATATTTTTTACAGGATTATGAAACAACTACTTATCCATGAAATTTTTTTAAATAATTTTAGAATAAGCTACAGAATTTTAATAATTATTACTTTTGAAAGTAAACTATCATTTTATAAAAGAATATTAATCAAACGGAGAAGAATTATTTGGCAATTTAATATCATTAGAAGGAATTACTTTACCATTTGGGAAAACTGATTTATTACTGAATTCAATTTTTAGTATCACTACAAACTGACGAATATGTTATTATCACTGATAAGGTCTACGGAAATTCTTAGTACTAATGAGCTGTCACCCGATAAACCATTTATCACTAAATGTAAATTCAATGCAAATAAAAAAAAGGTGAACGTATGCAAACTAACAGAAGGGATGTTCTGCTGTCATGATCTTTCAGAAGATTTTTTTCAATAACAAACAGGTTTCATAATGAGCAAGAAGGGTAAATAACTTAATTATTAATTTGGAATAATATTTTCCATCCGATATGACATATTATTATTACAAATATGTATGCAAAAACTACCATAGTTTTCATTAGTATTAAAACTATGGTAGATATGGTTTTTTTATAACTAGTATTGAAATTTTAAGCATTTTATGATGCTGATAGTATAAGTAACATAAGATATGGTATTTATGAAATCATAAAAAAATTCGTTTATAAAATTCCTTAATAAATGACTGTTATACATAATAATCAGCTTAATTATTTTAATATAGTGTATAAAATATTTAAGACTGTCTAAAAATTTTCGAGTTTCTCTAATAATTTTTATAATTTTAAAAACGTATTTTTAATTTAAACCTACTTTATAACAATACTATAATTCTAAAAAAATCATTAATTTATAACAAAAAATTATGGGATTGTGGCATAAAGCCATCAAATGGATCCAAATGATTGGTTGCCGCGAATAAAAAACCAGTTGTAACGTCAATTATAAAATTGGCATCATCGGGTCATATGCAACCCATTTAGTTACTTACTTCGGAACAGAGATAAAGCTGAAAGGTCATACCACCATTGCTATATTCTTCGAAAAAGCAAGAACTTGTTTTCGATTCGGTAGAACCAATCATTTAAGATTCTTTGCCCTCCCCTCCCGGAAAACACTTAAAAAGTATTAATTACATGACTGCCTTGAAATTTATTAATGTTCTCATAACGAAAGACAAATAGTAGCAACAATTAAAGAACTTTATCTCAAAAATGAAAATGATCAAGCGAACTCCTTGAAAACTATTTTCAAGAGAGGGACTCCTAGTTTCTTTTAGTTTGTCTAATAATATTACAGTTTGTTTATTCTAGCACAGTGCATTTCTAGACTTCATTTAGGATAACTCTCCTTTATTCCACGTTTTTTTTATTTTAACTATGAGGGTGAAGGCTGTGGCTTTTCGAAGAAGTATATTCTGAAAAGATATTAAAGCGTTCAAAACAACATAAAATGATTCTGTTTATGTGTCTAACAATTTTTTTTCGAATTCGTTGTTTTGACTTACATTTTATATAATAACATACAAAAACTGCATTATCAGCAAAACCTACTTCTTAATTCGATTGAAATGCAAGACTGAGCATTGATACTGTCAAGACAAAACTACATGACGTTTAAAACATACACAACGCAGATATTGTAGAACAAGTGGGTATTCAGAATCGATAAGATTAAAGCTGCTAACATTTGCACTTAAATATATTTACTACAATCAATAGAACAAACTGATAACTCGAACCTCGAACTAAGATCGGATGTTGACCATTCCAGAAGACACATCAATCAGATATATCAAAGGATAAGCTCAAGAAAAGATTTTTCTCAAGAATAATAATTAACTTTCGCGTTGTTATGCAGATGCATTGCATTAAATCATACAATAAGATGATAATATCAAGTAGCAAAATTATTGATGCCAAACACGAATAGCAATTGAAGCACGGTTCTTCTACACGATTATCTTTCTTTTATCTATAGCTCTTCATTATTCTTTTGAGAAAAATTTTCTATTACTCAATCTAGGTTTGGGAAAAATAATGTTTTTTAAGTTTATTTATGGAATTAAAGGAAATGCTGAAATATTTTTTTAACGTGAAGAATGTGTTAAGAATTGTTTCTGTATATCCTAGTACAGAAATTGCTTTGCTGTTTTTAAAAAATTGCAATTTTTGAAATGTTTTTTATAATGAGGATTTTTATTAATAAGAAAGCATTCAATAATACTGGTTCATTCACCATTATCAAAAACATTTACTTCATTCTTATATTTAATAGATGAACATTTTTTTGCCTTAAGTATCAATTAATACATACCAGCCTTAAAGAGAGTTTAATAAATCGATGTATTATCTGATATCCTTATCTTTTAATCTCTCTTTTTATCATTTATCTAAATGATTTTTAGTTATGATTCATGAATCCTTGAAATATTTATCCGGTCTTTTTCTGATTTAAATAGGCAAATATTTCTAATATTGAAGTCAAAACCGGCAAGAGTTTGCGGTATCACATTAATCTCCTACGCGTAATATCTCAAGGTAATTTGTGAAGGAAATTCCTTATTGTCTTATATAAACTGTCCACTCCTTCGTCATTAAACGGAGGTAGTAATCAATAAAAATGGGCGAAAAAACGGGTACCAACCTTAAACTATCGACACATAAAAAAACAGTAGTAAAGAGGGAAAATTTTCGGTTTTGTTTTCGGCCCATGTTTAACCCAAACAATGTTTTCTCTTCCCACTTTGACCTTGGGGAAATAATATTTTTGAAGGTGATCCTTGGAATGAAACGTGAACGTGAATAATTAGTTTAATTGGACTGTTGAAAGCGGTAGCAAACGGAAGACAGTTAGATCTTGATTACAATCAGAAACCTTGCTCACGCGATGTATCACAAATTATTATTTATGAAAGGTCATGCGGGATATTTCAGGGAATTTCATCCATTCATAGTTTTTGCGGTGAAAGATTGTAATTGGAAATGAACGAACATTAGTCTTTTTTTTTGTCATAAAAATATTACTTCTGGGATTGACTGACGTTTTCAGAAGACTGTACGATATGGGTAAAAATTTTAGTTTCGAAAGAACTCTATGCAGTTAAACTCGAAATCTGAGACTCATAGGATGAATAAACTTAACTTTTTGCGTTTTAATTAAAACTGATAGTTCTCAATATGAAGATTTAAATTAAGTCAGATATTTATATTATGAGAAATATATCAATATTTTAGTGCTCTTTTTACATCTGCAAGCCGATTAAGAATTAAATATCACAATTGCTATGAAGCTTAATAATTTATTAGATAGAATACGTTTTATTAACTTCGCATATTTATTATTAGAATATTATTATTTGTATGTTTCAATTTTACTTTTAGGTATATAGTAAAGCCAATTTTGGGCATAACTAAATATTTCAAAATATAGCCAATTATTCATGAATAATTTTTATGAATGTTGAGAGAGATTGTTGGTATTTTATGAACTTTTTTATTTGCTTTCGGTTTTTAATAGATTTTCAAAGCATAAATGCAAAGGAAGGGAGATCAATTCATGTCAAAAGCTCATTTCAGGCACTTTAAGATAAAAAGGGGTTATTCAAGTTTAATTTGGTGAAATATAATATAAAATGTAAAATAAAATGATAAATATATTAATATATTCTCTGTAAAATAAATATTATCTTAATAATATTAAGAGCAGAATTATATTATATAAAGGAGAATTTTACATGAAAACTTTTGTCAATGAGTAAATTTAATGGTGAACATTTAAGAATACCTTTTATTTCATTGACAAAAAATGCTGTAAATATAAATTCTGTATTCTTATGAACAAGGAGACTAAAAAACATTAATTTTATTTTTCAGCAACGCAGCTATAAGGTAGTTAAAAGTTGAAAATAGTTATTAAAATAAAACTATTAAACTATTAAAAAAACTAAAACTAAAATAAATTATTGATATAGCTGTATTTATTTTTTTAAAGAATACCCATTAGGATTTTCCGAATGTCATCTATGACTTAGATTTTAAGAAATATATAATTTTGAAAATTATCACAAATAATAGTAATAATATATTTATGATAGGTTTAACTACAAATCATGGCAGGAGTACTTTTACTATTCAACGTTTGTTATCTCTTAAATGAATATTTCACGCAATTAACATAAAAATTAATTTAATGTTATTAAAAATGTTGCATTTTATAAAAATATCTTAGAATTAAAATATTTATTTGTATTTGATTTTTTTAAATTTTTTTAATGAAAGCCGATTAATTAATAAAATGTATTAATATTTTTTATAATAATTCTATGTGTAAAATATCCATAGCAAAATATTTATTCATATTTCTGTGAAAAATAGAAAGATCATTTGAGTTTATTTCAACTAATACCAAGTTTAGGAAAAAAACTATATTTTAATGCTATTGTTTTAAATATTTCGTAAAACATCATTTTTCAGAGTACATTCACAGTCATTCGGGGAAGTAGAAAAACATGAAATCTGTAAGTTTTTTGCCAGTTATTTACATATTAGTAGCAGGAAGTTTCTCTCTGTTGCATATGTAAATTTAATTTTAATGAAATGCATAATGCAGCATTGTGAAACTTTCACTTACATTATTAAACACTAAAAAACTGTCAAGGGGTTTGTACAACGAGACATAAGTTAATAAAAATAAATTGTTGTTCATTTATGAAATGGTTACCATGATCTCGTTTCGTTACATGAAATAGTTATGAAAAAAATCATAAAAATTTGTTTTTCTTTTAATATCCATTTCTAAAGAAAATATAGCACAGAAAGATCTGAATTCCATTTATTCTCTTCCTTGACCTGTTTTGAATGTTCGCTCATATTCTAGAGAGGAAATGATATTACAGTTCCGCTTGTTGTTTGTTGTGGAATGAATTGTATTTTTTTCCATGAACTTCAAGACATATTTAATGAAAAAAAATGATTTAATTTGTTGTGAAAACTTTAAATGTGCTTTACTTGAAATGTTTACTTTCTCAACCATATAGTCGATGATTGCATTTCTAAGTACATTTAGGGATTTTTAAGCAATTATGGTTAGGTAAGCACAAAACCACTAGACGAATAATCCCTCATTCAAGAATAAAAAATTTCTTCAAATAAAATATTTAATATTTTGTCTTCATGAATATTGTGTGTTTTTTTATAATCAATTTATAATAAAAATACCAGAAAATCATTTTAGGAGATTTTTATATAATTTTTAACAAAATTATTCAGAAATATTTTTTAACAATTTTAACTGATTACAAATTGTTAAAAATATCAGTTGCCGTTTTCCCTTTCTCCCTTTTATTTAATTTTAAATTATTTTCTAACTAGAAAAGTCTGTTTTCCCTTATACGTTTTCAAATAGTCGCTATCAAAAGCAGCAACTCCAGCTCAAAGGAACATTTTGATCGGGCAAGGTAGATAAGACAAAATATAGTATCTCCCCTTTCCTTGCTGAATTTTGCGTTTTCACGCATTTCACTTGTTTATATTTGATGGATTGAAATCAAAACATGATATAACTCTACACTTTTGGTAATAAGGCAGTAAGCCAAATTTCGTTTATCATGGTCGTTATATTTTTAATTTTACTGAAAGCGATGGATGTCCACACCGTTGATGGATTTCACCTAAATTTATATTACGAAGATGAATCAATAAGTACGTTATTTTGAGCACAGATGTATAAAAATGTCCTTATTGACAGTATGAAACGGAAATGAAAATATTGCCAATTTAATATTTTTTGACATAACTGTTATTCAGATTTAAGCACTTATTCCATTGATGGATCAGATTGAAAATCAAATTCTAACAAAATGCCCTTGGGTGATGAACAGCCACTGTCCCACAACCTGTTTCAGATAATTGATGAACAAGTCAGGAATGTATTAAGATGTTGACGGGAAAAGCAAAAAGTAATGAACAGAATTGTGGCTTTTGAATTAAAGTAAAGTTTCTTTTAAAAATTCCAAACTATATTATTGCACAAAATTGAATTAACGCTTTTTTCTTAAATTGAAATATAAGATTTACTGAGGTATCAATTTTATTTCCATACAATTCTTTATAATGTTAGAGAAATTTTATAAATACTTTTAATTATAATTTATATAAATATTTTACATTATTTTGTTACACTTTTATTAGCACGAGCATTACGACAATCCTAAATGCATATTTTTGTATGAAGATTATCGCCCTATATACTTAAGAGTGCTTTTTAAAAATAAAATATAAACAAATTAAATTTAACCATTGTATGATATTAGATCGTATCCGATTAAAATATGATATTAGATCTTATCCAAACCTCAATTTTAATTTTTGAATAACTCGGGACTTCTCCCTTTTTCTGAACGTTGCCTTTAAATTTTTTGCCCCTTTCCCTGAGTACTGCCTCTAAATCTTTAATCTAAAGAATGAAAAATGCTGAACAAGCATTTCCACACATTTTATATAAAAATCTATTTTTTAGCACTGACAAAATCAGTGGGCTCAAGATTTTTTTCCCTAAAATCATTTCAAATTCGCTTTAATTCTGTAGATTTTTTTCAGTCTTGCATGGCATAATTTACAGCTTTAAATAGTTCATCCATTTTTTATTGCCCAGTAGTTAATTTCTAAAAGGTTAAAGACTATCTGACTTAAATAATTTTACATTGTTTGAATCAATAAGTGACTTACTGAAAAATCAAGGAGTTTAAATTTTTGTAACATTAGTACCTTTAATTAAATATTTGTCATATATTGACATTTTCAACAAAAACATTTCTAAGTTATGAAGCTTTAATTTACTTTTTTTTATCTTTAACGCCACCGCTTAGAAGCCTTCTTCTTTTAACTGTCGTATCTTAATCGAATAGGTAAATGAAATTATCTAAAATAATAATAATTTAAGCTTCAAAAGTTTTAACGTTTTTGTCGTACAATTGCGAATTTTTTTAAGTACTACTTTACCGAGAAAATTTTATGGTTGTTAGTTAAGAGGGCTTTGTGCTTTTAAAGATTTATATTTTTTTCAAAATAATTCAAATAGCACACTTAAAATTTTGCACAAACGTTTAGAAATTTTTTATCTAGTTGGAAGGGCATTGTCTCTAAAGGCATAGAAGTCATTTAGTGGATAATTTTATAGTGAATATCCAATATAAAGGATGATGAGTATTTTCAACTAACAAAATTTCAGCCAAAGAAAGAAATTTAAATATTTATTTCGTACCTTCATAATATCTGAAATGTCAAAATCTGATATTTGGTCTTAATTTTAACATGACCAATTTTAAATCTTACTTATAATCTCAACTCTACGAACACTTATTTCTAGTATTATATACTTATACAAATGTTATTTTATATACAAAATCAACATTCTCAATTTGCAAAAATTACTATGTTTTTTTTTGTTATCAGATCCTTAAATCAATAAATGACGAATCGCATTAATTTCACTCTTGCTTGATTACGTCTGATCTACCAGATAAGCTAATTGCCAGGATATTAAAAGTAGCTCTATGCCCCAAGCCACATTGTAATGTGAGGCTATCTGATAACAAACTGAAATGGCTATTTCTTAAAAGTTCTGTTGGTGAAAGTAATAGACCTTCAAGGCGAATCAGATAAGAGGTATAAAACTATAATCGTAGGTGCTGAAATCTCCTCCTTGGGTGGTATGCCATGCTCCAATCAATCAGAAGTCACGCTAGCGTTTCATTCGTCATTTTTACGCTTATTTGTGCGGCATTCTAGCATGTGATCTGGAAGATAGATTTCTCGAAGATGTATTTATATGTGAGTTAATGACTTTAATGAATCTTGAGTCACGCTATCATTATAAACATATTCATATTTTCTTTCGCTTATTTTAGTATCATCCTAGCGATTTTTTGAAAAGTAAATTCTTTAAAGGAACGTTTTTTTAAAGTAATTTTTCTTACAGATATATTTTATTGTTGTTAAAAGAAACGGTAAGGATTTTGAAACAAACACTATTTCTGCTTAATTTTCATGCGACATGGAAATTCGCATTTTATGCATAAATCAAATTAATGACAGTTTTAATGTAATGCATGAAAACTACATGGATGCAAAGTCTTTCGAAATTAAGACGCATAATAAATGCATTTCAAAAATGTTAATATATGAAATTTTTGGTGCCATACATTATAGAAAAAAGTTGTAATGAAATGATGCTTGGTTTAAATGCTTCAACAATTTGATAAAAATTTATAATACAAAAATAATTCTAAATTTACTTTAAATTTTAAAATTTACACTCTTTATAAAGTGAAAATTGATCTCGATATAGTCATTATTTATTGCTACATACAAGTAAAAAAGAGTTGCAAAAAGGCAAAAACTCTTTGTGAAATTGATCTACACCAGCATTTAATATCATATATCAAAGACTCATAATTTTTAGAACAGTAAAACTTTAATATACATCGGATAATATTTTAATATATAACATAGTAATTTGAATTCTGTATAAAGAGAAGATCTGTCTTGATAAAATTCTGCTGAAAATATAAGTAGAACTACGACGGACATATAATTCCTCCCATTCTTATTAGATATCACTCCTTTTTTATTCTTCTTCATAGGCATGCATGAAACATAACTTGCATGGAAACCAGCTATATACAGATATTTGAAAGAAGTAACACGATGAAAATGCAACCAAATACACATCCCCACTCAAAACTTTCAATAATCAACAAAATTCTTCGTTAATGTCGATTATAATACTTGATATAAAATAGTTTTTCAAACGTGATGTATGTTTTGGAGGCGAAAAATTTTAAGTAAAACTATATGTACTATATGTTTTTTCCATCCACCAACTACAAAATTTTCCCATCTTTCAAACAGAGTTAAAAGTTCTGATACTTTAAATATTGTTTTCAGCAATCTCTATTAAGTTTGTAGAAGCAGGAATACAAATATGGAATACATGTATAAATATGAAATCAATTTATTTATACTTTGTGAACTATTGCATCCTATTAGAAGCAAAAGGTAATCTTACATTTTGAGCCGACATTACTTTAGTATTATTCGTGCGATTGTGTTATTTATTTGCGCGTTTCAAAACCGTCACTTTAGGTGAAATATTATCTCTTCAATGGTGCCATATTTCATTTTTTAAGATATTCATATGGATTAATTGAATAAGTTTTATTTTCAGTTACAATCAGTCCAAATGTTCTTTTCCTATCTCTCCATTTTCCATATCTTTCAAAACAGCGATGTATATAAAATATTAGCGTGATGTCACATTTCAAGCTTTTAAAAGATAGTATATCCTTTCATTTTAAAAACGAGTTGAGAAAAATCTAAGAAAAAAAGCATTTGTGGAATGAAAGGAAAAAGAAAAAATGGATAGATTTACGATCTTCAAAAAATTTTGATGGATGAAGAGCAAACATTCAAATCATCTTATTAAAAAACTATTTATTTCAAAACAGGTCTTGAAACCATTTCAAAATACTTTTTCAGTCTTATTTAGAAAGTTCTTTGGTTAAATATTATTTGGCAAGGGAAAGGAAATTGTTCTTTCTTATAAGAAAAATTTCACAAAATATAGATTTCCAGCTTGCAAAATAAATAAATAAATAAAATTATAGACACAACAGAAAAATTTATGGTTAAAGCTTTTCGAAAAAACTGCACACACTTTTCTTTATTCTAGAAATCAGCAGGAAATCCTTACTATCATTAGCAAAAACTTTCATCAGAAAAAAATACTACTTTAGAAAGATTTTTTAGAAGAACAAATTGAGTTTTATAAGTGCGCAACAGTAACTTTATATATTGTAATTAAAAAGAATTATCTATTTTGTAAATACAATCCTGGCTGTTTAATCATTTGATTTGAGATTTGATGGTAAAACGCGTTACATATGTACAGGTTAAAGTTCCTTTTTTCATATGAAATATGCTTAGTTTTTTTTAAGTTAATAAAAAATAAAAGAAATATCAGCGAATAAAAGTCAATATCTTTAAAAAAATAATATTTCGAATTCAAAACTTTTTTCACTGTAAGATATTCTAGAATTATCGCAGAAAAATAACAATAATTAATTAATTATAACTAATTTTTAAAATTTAATTAATTATAACGGAAATTTTAGCATTTTTAATAAATTATTTATTAAATTTTCATAATTTTATCACTTTATTATATGCACTTGTAACATCCAAATATATTTAGGGAGGAAATCCTTTTTTTAAGACATTTAACTAACATACACTAAATTTGAGACTTATTCATTTCTTATTCAGAAAACTTTCACAATAATGTCATTTTTTTAACCATTTCAAACTTGTTAACGAGCAATAAAGAGGCTAATGATTCTTCCTATGATTATAAAAGCATTTTTTTTTAAATCTGAAAGGCATAAACTTCCAAAGAACTTAATTACCGACCATTAAAACTAAAAAGACTCAGAAACCAATAATTGAAATTGTAAATTATTGATTAGCACAATTTTTGAACGCTTAAGAATGTTAACAACCATTTGTTATTTTCAAATTTTTTTATATACACTCAGTATTCTATCTTTAAAAAAATTATTCAACCTTTTCTATTCATTGCGCAAATTCGATTATGTTCTTTTTTTGTAAAATCTAAGAATGTCTTAATGTATTTAAGTTGTGCATGATGATAGTTTCTTACTCACTGTATCTAATTAAAGACAGTTTTAAATTTAATGGGTCTAACTTTTAAATTAATGATTATTATTATTTTTTAAATTTTGTATTACCATATTCTATTAAGTAAATATTTGTCTTCATGTCCTTAGGAGATTGGGAACGTCCCTTATGGTGTCAGCTTTTGAAACTAAGGATAAGTTATATTTATTGTATATAATCTGCGTCCAATAAGCAGATTTGAAATATCTTTCAGAAACATAAAGCCAAAATTCTGTAACCAGTATCATTATAATATAGAGAATTCTAATATTTTGTCAATCTTAACTATCGCGAAGAAACCAAACTTTACAAAAGAAAGAATAGTTTATAAGTTAGAGAAAAATTGTGTAATAAATGTATAAAAAGAATTTAGTATTGTTCAAATTGTATATTTTACTGGTTTTAATAGCTTACTTAATAGCTAATTGTAGGATGTTTAAATTTGCATGAGGATGTATAAGGAAACCAATATCCACAGATGATCGTTTTATCATTTTACTAATTTAAAAAAATCACTATTTATCAGTGGAGAACATTTAAACATTTCATGCCCAGGCTTTTTCAGAAAGTGAATATAGGCAATTTATTTATGAACCTGGCTATTTAAAAAAAAACTGTTGACTCATCAATCAGAGTGGAGAATGCCAAGAATACCAATTCTTCAGCAGCAAAGTTTACTCAATTGTAGAATACAAAAGATTTGATTGTGAGGATTTATTCAATGTATCAAATGATTTTTGTTTTGGTATATTAGCGCAGCACTTTAAAACTATACTAAAATTACTTAGTGACAAACCTCCTAATTTTTAATCATTAGTTAAAATTCAGATGATCGCATGAAAATACAAACACAAACCAATAGAACGATGTTTTAATCTCCATATATATATATATATATATATATATATATATATATATATATATATATGGCGTTTTACAGACTTTTAAAGAAATCAGATCTTAAGCCTTAAGTCTTCCAGTTTCGAAGTTGCGAAAGTACATGAAAGCATGGAGAAAATTGAAGAAAAAGTCAAGAAGAAAAACATATTTAATCGAACGAAAATTCTAGTGTTACATGATTTTATTTCAATTCAATTACACAATTCTGTTACAAATCAATTACAGAATTTTGTTGCAAATCAATTACACAATTTTATTATGAAATTCCTTACTGAATGGACTTATCGACAATTAATTTATCCCATTATGCTTCTACTACATGGTACTATGCACCAAATTTCTTCTTTACGGTCGAAATGAGTGTAAATGGTTTTTGTGGCTGAGCTACTGCAATGTGAAGATCTACTCGGATGGATTTCGTTCCATGCTGTTCTGTAATTTTCACTCATAATTTTTTTTGCTTGAATTAAACTTGAACTAAAATGAAATAAATATGCACAATATTTTTACAAAAATGTTGTTAATGCTGATATTTAAGAATATGGGGGAAGGGGTGATATCACCATCAAAAAACATTTTCATCTGTGGATAGAAAGATGATAATAAAAAATGTGTTTCCCCTTTTATTTTTCTGCTTTCTCTTGGCAAAAATCAAATTTATTTTGATTTTTAGAAATCAAAGGTAATATTTTATAAAAGAAAACTTATTTACTTTATTTAATTTTTTAAATTAAATATAGATCAATAATCCTGTAGATTAAGAAAATTTGAGAATTTTAATCACGTAAGATTTTTAGCTATGGCTTATTATGATGGATTCAAATAATTAACAGGAAATGTGCGGTTGATTTGTTGTGCACTTAATTCGCCGTGACTTAACGGATCAACATCTACAGCTCATTCAATTACTATCTACTAGCACTGCACAAACAACTCATCAAATTTGCGGAACACGTGTTACCGCGATCAGCAGAGCAATGAATAAAAACTCTTAAGCTTCCTGCACGGAAAAGTGACATGGTTCATTAAAATCTTCCAGCATCTTACGAAAAATTCTGAAATCCGCGGATGACGATAGATACAGTAAGCCTATAAATTAGATATTTGTTCCAACCGATTGATTTTTGAATTTTATGTAACGCTATTATAAACTGTGCTTTCATCGGAAATCAATCGTTAACAACCCTTTTTAGAGTTATAGTATAATATCTATGTAAAGCCTTTAATTGCAGATTTGCAGTTTGTGAAAATTAACTACCTTGATTAGAAATTTTCACGTAACTCTAAGTGATACAGCTTAAACATGATTACTAATAGTTTGGTATATTGTTTGTATTTTTATAAATTTTAATAAGTGTTTTTAATAATGGTAATTTAATGATATCAAGTTCTTGTTAAGGATTTGAACCTCTATCGCTATTATATATGCACCTTTTGCCAAATTATTCGTAATTTGATTGTTTTCTTTCAACTATGAATAAAATAAGGAATTCAAAAAATATCATAATGAGTTTCTTAATATTGCATAAATATTTCCTAAAATATCAATACTAAACATTCTCAGGTGTTTTTAATCGCTCAAAAGACCTTATTTAGATTTAAATCTTGTTCTGTGGAAATATATCGCTACCTTTATTTTTGAAATTTTTTTATAAACGACATGATAGCAATAATATTACCTTTATGAATTTAAAATTCAGACATAAAATACTAAATGAAAACCCTATTTTTGGAACAAATCATGTTATCTTGCATTTTCACATTAATTCGTTCGGTTTAGTTTAATTTAGTTATATAACATTCCGGTTTTTAAAGCAACACTAGGATATATTGGAACGGGCATCGTAATTTTGAAACGTGATCAGATGGCGAAGACACCTGAGCAGGGAACCCCCACTACAAATTTCCACAACACAATAGCGGGAGGACGTTTGATACAAATAAATTTAGCGTACACCAGAACCACTTATACGACAGTTCTGGGGAATCAGGTTTCGAGTCTGAAACCCTCTGGTTAACCGAGATCCTACCAGTAGGCCACCGAACTCCTTAATTTTTTGGGAAAGATTATGCTTTGAAAGATTAAAAAAAAGAAATTATTATTCGAAATCTGTTTATTTTTCATACACGGCCATATTAAAATGTGAGCAATCTTGCTTGTTTCCCATTCTTCTTGGACATCTCCCAACAGTTCAATCACGCCTCTTTGTTCCTATTTTTAAATTAAGGACCATTTTGTCTCAAATTTGACCTTTTATTTTTCCCAACAGAAATGAAACGCTCAAGATTCCCTAAGGTCACACTTTATCTTTATAAAGAAACATAAACAGAGAAATTTGGAAAGTCAAATAGAGGAATTCATTCCCACGAAGGTTTATTTCAGCTAACTTCTGGGCGGAAAGATAACGACTCCATTCTTGACCGATAGTTCTGGCCGAAAGAAATTGTCTTTTAAAATAATCCATTAACACACGCAGCCCTTTCAACACGTAATCAAATATGGAGTGATAACATCAAAGGATGATCCTTGACCTTAGAGTCCTGAACGGATTACGTGACTTCGCAACGCGTGACCTTCCAAAGTACATTGTTCAAATAATGTTGGGCTACACATTATTTGCAATAATTATTTTCAAATGTTTATAGGCCTAAAGGGTGGGCCTCTGAAAATATATACTTATTCCCAGACCAGATAACAGTTTACCGCACAGAAAATACCAAATATCTGAATCTGCCATAAAATAACGATCATCAGACGGTTCATAGAAGTAGCTGATTTCATTCACTGACCCTGACCACCATTTAGCGGCAGTTATGTAGGTATTCAAGCGAATCGACCAGAGAAGAAGTGGAACACGTTAGTTAGCTACAACAGAACTGTAATGAACTTAAAATGCTTTTTGAAGGTCATTGCTTCGGCATTAATATTCCACAATCTTGTTCGGATTTCTGCTTCTTTTTACTGAAATTTAAATCTTTCTAATGGTTTCTCTGAATGCGTTGCTTCTTTAAGAATATGCACAACGTGCATCTCTCTTGATAAATGATTTTAGAAGACATTATATGATGTAATTCATTGTATATTTATATAACGGCGGAAAAATATATAAATCGCATTTGATAAATACTTTATATGAAAGTATGATAGACGGATGAAAACCTTTTCAAAAATAAAAAAAGAAAGAAATTTGGTTTATTATATTCCTTATTTTTTTCCTTTGGCAAAGTTTTTGAAACACAAAAAAATATTTGATAAAATTAATGTGTCTGATTATTTTTTAATGAATAGAGAAAAAGCAAAGTAATTTCAAAGAAAACTCAAGCCAATATTCTTTTAAATATTGTAATTTATTTTAAACAAATGTTCATTCAGTTTTTCACATTTAAATTGTTTATTATTTACCTTAATAAAGTTTTTATATTCGTTTATTA
The DNA here is from genome assembly GCA_026289955.1 of Argiope argentata. Classification (NCBI taxonomy): domain Eukaryota; kingdom Metazoa; phylum Arthropoda; class Arachnida; order Araneae; family Araneidae; genus Argiope; species Argiope argentata. Next base: position 683,921 of record JAOUZG010037308.1, read on the forward strand.
ATAATTTAACAGTCGTTTTAATGCGTTATTATCGCTTAATTATAAGAATGTAATTTCTTAATAATTTTATAAGTATTAAAAATAGAGAACTTTAATTAATAAGGATAACAGATTGCTTAAAAGATCTTTTAAGAATTAATAATGACTTTATTTCTGCGTTATTTATAGAAAATGAAAAATGTATGACTTAAAATATTATGTTTTTATTTATGAACTACTTAAATAGAATTACTTAATATTAAAAATTTTTAATCTTTTTTTCTGAAAGTTTAAAATTATATATTAACTTCAGAAATGGTAACGAATTGGAAACTTTATGAACAATGAGTATGAACATGATTTGAGAAAAAATCTCTGTTGTTTCATCTGAAAGTTTTACCATTAAAAGTGTTAGTAAGGCAATTTTCTTTTATCATTAAAGCTAAAATAGGTGTTATCGTTCAGAAGAAAATAATTTCACACCTTTTGTAAATTAAAAAATTAACTGTATTATTTGATGCGCTGGAATTTAAAGGAATTTTTTCCTTTAATATTATAAAGTGGAAATTAAAATATTTATATCAAAGTAAATACTTACAATATAACAAAGATTACTATTATCTTTTGTCAAGTCCGTTGTTAAGGAATATATGTAGTAAACATCATATGGGAGAAAGTATAAATCCATTTAAAATTAAAGCATAATGTATATAAATATGCTTTTCTTAAAGTAAATATAATTTTTAATTGAAATATTTTATATTAAATATTAGATTTTAAAAAGCTCTATTAAAGTTGGTAAACTTTACTTACGATACAATAAAAGCGATAATCGAACTTTCATTTGAAAAAAAATCTTATTAAAATTAATATATTTATCATGCAGTTTGAGACATAGACATCCTATTTGTAATCTTTTATATTGTAATAATCATGCTAAAAAGAACAACTTTGGGTTTTCTTTTTATAAGGATAAAAACGAAAACCCGGGTTTGAAAAAAAATTGAGTATAATTTCAGAAATTTTGATAAGTGAAGAATTTTTGTAAGATTTTACAGCTCTTTACATGCTTAAGCAGATGATAATCAGGTAGAGAATTTTGTGATAAATAAATCTTAATGAATTTTTATCCAATTCTAGCAGAAAAATTGTTAAAAGTTAAAGTTGTAGAAAAAAATTGTTACACTTGAATTCAAAATTGAAATAAGTTCAAAAATACTTTAAATGTCTTTTTGCATTTACTCTTTAAAATATGTATACTCATATGCTACATATTACTTAATATTTTATTTAAGAACAGAGTTTTGCTTACATAAATGGCTCATGAATATGGATTGTTATTTTATTCTAAACGACATTAGAAATATTTCTTTCGTTTTATTGCGAGGTAATGTTTATTGACGCAAAGTATAGTTATGATCCTGCAGAATAAAGAATGATTATAACATATACTAATCACGTAAGATTTTAAACTCAAGGTAGAAGTTTTTTCTTTATGAACTAACTTCCTTTGATCCTTTGGTAGCAATTTACAATGACTATAAAAACCCGACAACGTTTTTATTAATGTTTTGAATAACGGTGAAGGACATTTCAACAATGTACATACATTTTCTACCGGTAATTCAACCACACGAGTTATCTTTTAATCTAAGAAAATTAAGGAAAATGAAACTTTAGACCTATTAGCTGTTAAAATGAAAGGGCAACACAAAAGTAAAACATAATAGGCGAAAAAGTCATCGATGCCGGTTCTTTATAATTCGTAAAAGGATTTAACGAGTAATCAAATACAAAATAAAAATGATAAATATAAATAGTAAAAGAAATTGAAGGGCAAATCGTGAATTTGATGTTGAATTATTTGAATTTATTACAAGGATTTATCATTGAGAATATATATTTTTCCTGCAGTGGGTGTAAATTCTTTTTACTTTGTTTCTTAATGATAACATTGGGGGATTTTCAAACGGTGCCATAATCATGTTCTTGAAATGCAGAGATATAAACAATCATAAACTTGGTAACTAACAATTTTAGACGTGGCTATTTAGACGAATACATAACAGTTTTTAAATGAAAGGTTATTTCATAACGAGTTTTGAGCCCATAAGTTTTCATTTTGTAGGGAATTACTATGAAGGGATACTGCGATTAATAATTTATTTTTGAAATGATTTTAAGATATTAAAATAACAAAATATAAGTACATAAGCCATCACTTTTAAAGTCAAGAAATTAAGCTGATATCGGTATTTAAATCAGGTAATGTAAACGCTTTCTTAAATAAAACACCTTTAATTTATGTATGTAGTTCTTAAGGGATAGAAATATTGATTTCATCTGGATAGAGAATTGTAATAAATTAATTTATTCCATCATTTTTAGAAAATGACTTGATATGATTTATCTGTCAAAAATGTCCAAAAGATCCTTGTAGAGATCTAAGTTGAATTACAATTAATGGACCAGTCATTTTATTTTTGAGGCTATAAAAATTTACATTTGTTCATAATTTAAATTTAATGGCATTCATCTTGATATATCTAAAATTGTTTGATAATTTGACAGTAATAATTAGCAATCTACGGTGACATGTCACTTTAAAAAAAGCGTGATATTACAGAAAGGAAAGGAAAAAAATTTTATAAAATAATCCATTCTATTAAGCTGATAATAAAATATAGCTATTAATAATAATTAGAACAAAAAAACAGTTTAGATGGGTGGCGCGAGTAAAACTTATATTTGAAGTAGATTCCATCCAACATGACACATGCCTACATCTTTAAACTTAAAATTGCATATCGGTTTTATGTCCTCTTTTATCTCTATTTTGCCGGATACTAATTCCCCTCAAAAGAACATGTGTTTGAATTCACTTGTGCTGAAAAAAGATTCACTTCTGAATATAATCTTTCAATAATTTCATCTTTAAAGTTATTTTATATCTGTATCTTATCAAATTCTGCTAAATTAACTCTATGCAAAAGTCAGCGAATCGAAAATCTAGGTAGTTTGCCTCATGATACTTTTTAGAAATAATAGCTTTTGACATGTCTTATTCTGACCAATAGAAGCTGAAAATGGAACTGCTCCTGCCATGTTTCAGGACTGTGGTGTCCTGTTGATAAGATCCTGATTTCAGGGGCATATGTTCCTGCGAATCACTTAATTACACTATATTATCTAGATTGATGTGTCCAAATTCACAAAAATTTGTTACCAAATCCCTTACGACGAGTAAAATTATGGGAAAGGAAATGAGGTTTAAATCTCGTCTTTGTTATTTTACCACGTACCAAACACGTGTAGTCAATTTCAAAACAGTCTAATGCTTCCACATGTTGGGCGTGAATGATAATTAAGAATGTCAAATTACATTGTAATAGACAAATATCAATCTTCATTGATCTTTTTAGCACCTTTACCTACGTCATCTCTCTACAGCTGAGTCTCTTTACATCTCTTTAATCGTTAAACTATGCCTTAATCTAGGCATTGACTGTTATATCGATATGGCGTTGACTGTTTAAAATCTCCAAAGATTTGAAATTAAGTCTATGTTGCTTCAGATATCTCGAGGATTCAATACCTAGTTCTATTTTCCCGTAGTTAATAACTAAGACACAAAATAATATTTTTAATTTTGTGTAAAACAATTATGAAAATTGTCATATAGTATTATTAAGTATATGCGCTTCAAGAAATGCCACATATATGAACATCTGCATATGTGACGCTAAAAATGTCCATCTTTGTTTTAAAGTATTTCCTTTATTTATAGTTCAGTACTTAATAAAAAAATATTTCTTGTTTTTGAATATTAACGAATTAAACTTGCATAAACATAATAATTCCTCTTTATTGTAAAACATTCAAATTATTTTGTATATTATGTCGTCTTTTAACACACATTATTTAAGAGTTCTACTTTCTTTCCAGCATGTTTATTTGATTTGAATACAGAAAGACAGTATCGTGAAAAACAACTTTTATGCTATGCAAAACAGACTAGAATTTATTTGATTCGTCATTACGTGTAACTACTTAAGAGCTCTTTTTGCAATTTTTGATGATGTGACATTTTTTGTTGTTGTTCTAAAATGCAAGCGAGATTACATCATAAAAAAAGAATAAGTATTCAAAATTATAAAAATAATTTTTTTTAAAACCTTTTTTATTTAATTTCCAGCTAGATAATAAAGAATCATTGTAGATAAATTCTTCAAATTTATCTTGTCTGTTTATTTATATTACAATTATGATAAATAATTGGGTTTTGTAAAAAAATAGAACGTTTCGGAGACTTAGTTTTAGAGTAATTACATAACAAGATTATATGGTTGTATAATCATAAAAAGGCTTCAGTGCATGAAAGAACCAAAATTTTATATAATTATTAAATCTTTTTTGCATTGTCATAAAATACGTAAAAAGTCCATGATCTTCGCTTTAACAAAATTCATTTTTGTTTCAACTCCGTCAAACATAAACAAATTCTCAAAGACGTATCTGAAAGATTAGCTAGCTGTTCAGAATTGGTCTGTGCTAATGAAATTCAAGAAAGTTGGTATATGCTTATATATTTATGGAAATCATGTCCATGCATTTATATTGCATTACTACATGTTCTTTTCTCTGAGTCTTTTAAAATTCTAAAACTGGATCCATATGAACTGGAAAGAAACATTTTGTAAATAATGTGTGCGATAATTTTATTCAAGAAGTAAGTCTAATTAAAATAAATAATAAATTCTTTACCATAATTTGAACTAAAAAAATTTCACTATAGCTAAAGTAATTTTTATAAAATGTAAGGAGGATTCAAAACTTATCGTTCAAATTTCGGGGGAAAGTAGGGAATATCTCGGGAAATCTATTTCCCATAGGAATGTATGTTTAAAATCTTTATCTACATGAACAAAATGGATAAATTAATTGGACACAAGGAAACAGTAAAGTAAAGTGTTAACGAATGTGGTCTTTATTCCAACAAGGTAAAGTGCATTCGTTACCAGTAGATACTCGAAATTGAGACCATTTACGCTAAAACAGGATTCACAGTGTCGTTACAATGACCATAGAATATCTTCAAAACCGCCTGGCATATCATGGAATACATCTATAATATGTGGTATCATCATGACAAGCTCTAGATGATAGGATAATTAATGCATGTGATTACCAGAACCGAACATTTTGAGCTCAGTAGATCAGCAGAGGTGGACCAATCGCTTAGCCATCCAGGTCTCTTGGTTTATCGCCCATAGATTTCTTTTTGTGCTGGTCATGACACACCATATATATGAGACTTTAGTTGACAATGAAACGGACCTTTTTACGTGAATAGTGACCACCGCAGTCATTGTTCATGATATCCTGTGAATCCTGTTTTAGCGTAAATGGTCTCAATTTCGAGTATCTACTGGTAACGAATGCACTTTACCTTGTTGGAATAAAGGTCACATTCGTTAACACTTTACTTTACTATTTCCCTAAGTACACTTCACTTGTCCTATTTGTCCATGCAGATGACCTTTGAGGACATACTTACATATGTGAAATAGATTTCCTGAGATATACCCTACCTCAGCTCGAAAGTTGAACTATAAGATTTGGTTCACTCTGTATAACTCTAACTCATTTTCAAATATTTAAAAAGACTCATGTGAAAAACACTTACAATAATATGAATTCATTAAAAAGCTGAAACACTTTTCTCATTGAATTTTTTCATTAGTTCCGTTGTTAAACTTTCCAGGGTATAGTAACCTTTTCAAACATATATCTCAAGTTCATAAGGATTTGAGTTGAAATTTTAAGCAGCCTCACTTGAAAAGAATAACATGAAACACAGTAAACTGTACATTCTTTGAGTATAATTAACTTCACATTTCTAGACTAGTTTCTTTCAAAGAGTCAAAAATGTATTAATATGTTCATTAGTTATTTCTTTAAAGAAAAGTAAGAGATCTAATTTACCGTCCCATCTTACTTTTTGCTTTTTCCGAATATAACTAGAAACATAGATCGCTTGATTCTGCATTAATTGAGAAAAAGATAATCTATGCTGGAAACGAAAGTTCTATTTTAGATTGTAGTTAAATATGATGCAATTATTCAGAAATTTGTTCTTTTAGTTTCAAATTTTATAACTTCTCTCCCTCTTTCTCCCTCTCTCTTTCTGAAATGTCTTCTTACCATTTTTTATGTAATACAGAAACAAATCAATTAAGAGGAATATTTTTACTATGGTAGTGAAGAAATTCGTTTTAAATCTGCTTTTTTTAAATTAACATAAGTATATAGGGAAAGAATTATATTTATTATCAAAAGATATAGCTAACCCAAAATTAGTAAACAGTTATTTTTATTTTGTAATGCTTTAGTGAATGGAGCTAATTTATAGAATTTCAAGCATAGTGATATTGTTAAGAGTCATTTTCATAAAGCGTTACTCTAAAATCTTTATGATAAAATCAAGGAAATCAATCATTGTCTACTAAAAATAGTAACTAACCAAATAAAATGATTAAAACAATAACGCCCGATCAATCAAGCCTAAAATATTAGCATTATACCATTTCAGATTAATGACTTGAAATTGATAAAATCTTTTACAGACTTTTAATTTTAGCAATTTCTGTTTCTAAGTATTTTTAATTTCTGAAATCTGAAAAATGAAATTATTAGCTTTTAACTTTTAATTGACTATACAACGCATTGTTTCCTAAATTCAGTGCCCTGAGTTTCAATGAATGAAATTCAAGGAAATTTTACTACGTACTGAAAATTTTAATTTTACAAAAATGCTAAAACTATTTTTATGCTGTTTGACAACTTTTAAAAACAACTATTTTTTAAATGTTAAAAAGAGTAATGATTTGCATCTTAATTATTATCTGTTCCCATTGAAAGGGAATACAAAGAAAATTTTATTAATTAATAATTCAAATTAATTAATATAACTTTTAATAAATTTTTTGATTCATTGAAATATAATCAACATTTTTTTTCTATTTTGAACTGTGATTAGTTAATCGCAGAAAAACTCATCAAATTAGATACTTTTTTCTCACGCGAAGTGTGTGTGTGTGTGTGTGTGTGTGTGTGTGTGTGTGTGTGTGTGTGTACCTTGGAGAAAATTATAACATTTTATTACAGAAAAATTAACCTAAATTTTGGTATTTTCTTAATAATTTAAAATATATAATTGCTTAAAAATAAATTTCACACCATTTCAATTTTTAAAAAACTCTTTTTAATGGGCGAATTTTTCCAGAATGCCGCTCATTTTTGAAATACATTTTTTTTTCTAAATGTCCGATGATTTATTATATTGTTGCCTAGAAATTCAAACCATTCCCTTTATCTCATCAAAAATTTAAAGCGAAATTTTCTTTCTATGTTCGAAAAAAAATTTGAAAAAAATAAGAATATTACTTAATATTTGTGCAGTTAACGAGACAAAAACCAAAGTGAAATAACAATATTCCGAAACTTAGAAAATAAATGAACCCAATATTTACTTTTCAATAGTGCTGTGATGTGATGGGAGTGTTCTCCTCTAAAAAGGTTTGCTTACGAAATAAACAGAATTTAACAAAGATAATTGGAATAAAAATTTCTTTAATTTCAGACAGTTCGAGGGAGTCATTGGCATGATATCATATCTAGGAAGGTTTTATAAAATCAAATATAATTAATATTTCGGGTTTATTATCTGGACACTTGAGACGATTAGTTACTAAAAACACTTTAATATGGAAGGATAAATATTCTTCTTCTGATGATATATAATGGCTTCATTACCAATAACCTATAATGAAGCACATTAACGTAATACTTCTTTTCATTGATTAATAGCTAAAAAAGAAAAATCAGTAGTAATAATGTTACATGGGTAGATCGAAATTCCTCCAATTTCACAATTATTATGTCCGAATTTCTTAAGGTTTTCCAACAAAAATAATTCTAAGCCTGAGAAAAAAAATTCCAGACAAAAGCATAAAAACCTCCATGACATGCTTCAGAACTATTTTATGCAACCAGCACTAAAAACATAAAGAGAAACTTTCACTTGTCTAAACATTTTCTTTCCGAGCAAAAATCGATCCTCCACTGATTCACAGTTTTGACAACAACCCGCCAATTTGTAAACAAATCGAGAAGTTTCCTTATTTAGTTGACATTCACCGCAATAGCTGAACCTGCTGAACAATAACTGGAGTATGAAATCCCATGTCAAGAGCAACACCACAACGACTTAAAATAAAAACAGTCACAGCTTTGCACCACTGGGTCAAATTGCCGCTCAGTTTTCGCAAGAGCTCAGTTGCGAAGCACGCGTGAAGAAAGCCGCTCCTGAACTGCAGATCCGCAGCAACTTTAACAAATTAACACCTTTGCATACTGATTTCAAAAAATAATTTACATCATTTAGCTTCAAAAGCCTCCTTCGTTAACTATTTGTTATATAATTTATAATTTCAAATACTGAAGATACTCTCACTTCGAAACATTTTCAGAAACTTATGTACCGTATCTATTTCAACACACCTTTCGTTTGGTAGTAGGGATTGAATGTATAAACGGAAAGCATGATGACAGCAAAAAATATGAATCAGTATTATCGGATCAAAATGGTATCGTCATCTGATGGTTGTCTGTGTTGTTTACAGTGTTATTTAGGTCAAATGATAATAAACAATATGAACTATACATTTCCTCAAAATGAAGTCGTTGTCTTAAAAAAATGTCTCGTTATTTTAATGTTATTTTCATTATACATTAATCAAAAATCAAACACTGAAAATATATAGAAAGATTCTAAATTTAAATATTTTTTCAAAGAATATAACTTAACACTTTATTTACTGAAGGTACTTTAAAATTTAAACCCTGCTGATAACTTCACAAAATAACTGTTTTTTCTAACAATATCTGAAGGAACACAAAGAATGTAATTCCAATAGAGATCGTTAGATATCTACTAAAAAGCTTTTATTGTTACTTTAATTATTTTAGCTAATTGAAAAAAGTTTTTTCTTCTTCCTGAGTTTATTCTGTACCAAAACTTAACTATTGACTAAAAATGAAATTTGAAAAATTTGCGGTAAAATAATTCAGTAAATAAAGGGTTAAAGTAAAACGAAATTGTCTTGATTCAGTACAAAAAATACAAAATAAATCTGCGAGGATTGTTTCATTCTCGATTTTTTTCATGCACTTACACAAAGTGACAAGTTTTATGCTGAAATTCGTAGAGGACTAAATAAGCATTTTAGAATTTCATCTAACCATTGGCACCAAAATATGATACAAATCTGCAGTTTAACTAGCACAACCAAATACTGAATTTCATCTATTTAGCTCATTGAAGATAATAGTATATAGGACAGAAAATGCATTATTTGACCCATTTTGTCCAAATTTGCATGCAGTTTTATTTCTCTCTCGTAAGAATCGTATACCATATCTATGTTGTTCAATCTTTCATCCGTCAATCATAATCAGTTTTCATAAGTAAATAGATTGATTCAAAAATTCAACTTTAGAAAATATATATTCTATCTGTTTTTAGACAAAATGAATTTAAAAAAAAATGTATTTCATTTAAAAATTGCTGCAAGGTATTATTTTTGGAAATTAATTTCTTACTCAGTTTTTAATTATAAACTAATAATAATCCACTTTAACAAACGTTTTAAAATTTCTAGAGTATATATAGCTGTTCAAATATTGGAGATTTGAAGTTATAAGAATTAGTTTGGAATGAAATTTTTGTAAGAGAGAAATCTCTGAAAAACGATAAATATTTTATTTTTTCAGAAATATATGAAATAAAAGAATTCTTACATAAAATTTACTCCTTTTATATTTCCAAAAAATTAAATGCATTCAAATATACATAAAGGCTTCCGAATAAATTTGTAGTCAAAGTATAAAAAGCTTTAAAAGTTTATTAAAACTAGAAAGCATTGTATAGTTATAAAAAAAAAGATTGCTACCGTTAAACAACTAATTATTTTTTAACTGGTGTACAAATGGTTTTGAGGCAATTATGTGATTCATAGCCATTAAGGAAATGCATAAAAATTTCATTATTTTTTTTGATTAAAAATCTACCAGAAAGCGTGCAAAAGACTTCTCTTGACGATCTAAGAAGTAACCACAAGCTAGATTTGGTAGCGATTCTAGTTCTAACATTCTTAATTGTTGACCATTTTGAACAATCATACATATTGCCGAGAATTTGGCAATAAAAAGCCATTTTTGTACTAAAATAATTTACCAATATTAAGATGACATTTTCATGTTTTTATATTCCTAAACCCAATGTAATTCAACAAATTTATGTGATATATTAATAATAATAATTTATATCATCAATCCAGGCATAATTTCTTAAGATAGCAGCAATAAAACGAAATAGAATTCGAAAAATAACAGAAATGTTAACGATGTTACAAATATTCAGATTTTTTCGTGTGTTAATCTTACTTTTTATAAAACTAATGGGATAAATAATTTTATAAGATTAATATTCGAAATAATTGATATGTATTTTAAATTGTTTACCTCTCTTGCTAATGTTTTAAAGAATTGGTACATGTGCTATTACGATTCAAGCCTATGATTCGCGAACCTTTTACTTACTTAAATTATCACTTCTCATCTAACTAGAGAAGATATCATTTCATTGTACAGATGTTGTAAACACAGGCGTAAGTCAAACCGTATTATGAGTAGTTAGCATATTAATAAATAATTAACGTTTATTCCGTTTAAGGAAGCTCAAATTTGGGCCATATATAAGTATAATAAAAATATTAATAAAACTAAATGATATAATTCCTTACTGAACTGAAAGTGTTTCTATTTTATTTCTTTATTGTATTTAAATTCATAGCATATATTACATTTTGTAAGCAAAATAATAAAGGAATCAAACTGTGAAGCCACCTCAATTTAAATATATATATGAGCTGTTTCATCATAACGTGTATAAACTTTCGAAAGTTGTGTACTAATCAAAGGCATATTGGAATCAAATACCATATCATTTTCAGTAACGTCGATCTCATTCGGCTAGTGAAATTGGTTTAGTTTCTTCTTTAGCTTAGTTAAAATAACGTAACGCCTTTATAACAAATCATAAGCTATTATTGCAGTTTTAAATCCTATTACAAAAGAGGAAATTTAGTAGACACTTTATGTTTACATTTTCTCACTGAATCAACTGAAAAACATTTGAATTTCAAAGTCAGATTTTATATACACATAAATCAAGGATATATTCTTCATGGCGGAACTGCAAAAGAATGGAGTTTCTGAAATATCCAGTTATGATATCAAAAAGTTACCACATGGGTAAGATTCGCCATCTTTGGCGACCTTGCTCAACCTCTGATAGCAACCCCGCTTGCCTAACGCGGAGGGAGGGTTGGAGAGTGAAGGGAAGTCAGTCACAGACTGAAGAAGCGAGTGATGCTCGGACAGTTATGTGTTTCTTTTCGTATTTTTCCTTTATGTTTGTGTTGTGTATCTACTATCAAATAAAAATTTCGGACTACAATTGGATGCGCTCATGGTCTCTGTTGCTCATACTAAAGAAATCTCACTCAAAAAGAGGTTTTTACAAGGCAAGAAATTTCGTTGATTGTGCTGAAGTTGCTTTCGGTCAAGTTAGCATTAAATAAACGCTTTAAGAATTACTTAACATGTACGCATCTCAGGTTAAAATGTCTAGATCAATGTTTCTAATTCTCTTTTCACTTAGATTTCCTTCGATAAATCTTTTTTTTTTCTTTGAATTATTACTACTGTCGTACTCCTTCTCAATTATCAAAAATCAAGAACAACTTGTTAATAATATTAAGAGCTTATGTTCGTTTACGAGTTAAGCAATTCTACCTTAATTTAACGGGATTTGCAAAATTTATTTATGATTTTACATCTTTATAAAAGTAATAACCATAAGCAGCAACTCTGATCCGATAAAAAGTATACGAAGTTATTTATAGATCAAAAAACTGAGACAGCATAGATCTAAAGATCATAGCCCATCTAAAAACTATGACTGGCCACAGGGCAACTCTTCCAATAGGCTAGGGAATCTCATCATCCGTAGAGAGGTAGTTGACCCCACAGAATATCTGTTTCTACCAGGATGGACAAAGTTAACAATCCCGTTAGAAGTTTCTTATCCCATGTATGAGCTATCCAATTGGTGAATCATTGTAAAAGTAATAATTCAGTACCAAAACGAATGAAAATAACAAGAATAATCTAACATGGAAAAGAACAGAAATGGAAACTTAACTTAATGGAAAAGAACAGAAAGTACAACAATCCTCCCTTTTTAAAAAATGCAGCTTTTGCGAAGGCGAGGAGAGCTCATGAATTATCCTAAGATATGATGAGTGCATTCTTGAAAAGCAGTTATCAATCAACTATTTGTGGTCTTTTTATTCACTTTTTTCATTCCGTAAATTGGATTTCAAATTTGCTCAATTTGCACTTTTCGCATGAACTTCAGTAAAAATAATTCGTAAATTTTTTTTAAAAAAATTTTAATCTCTGATTTTTTGTGTTTTTACTTTGAAAAGGAAAGAACATATTCAAAAAGTGATTCCTGGTTTATTTTGATGAATCTTTAAAGTTCTTTTTGTAAATTCCAAGAGTAGTTGTAGCGAAAGTTGGGGATCATTGTTAGATATATTAACCGAATAATTTCATGCGAGGATTTCTCAAAACTTTTGCATAAATTGTTTCTCTGTGCCTTCCCTCTTTTCAGCCATTATATTCTTGAAAAGAGAAAAAAAAATCAGAGAAACATTTTAAAAGGATTTTTAAACTTTTATCTGCTCTAAACTACACAATGAATTTCAAATATATTCTTTTCTGAATCTTGCATCTTAGAAAATACATAGATTTCGCAAATCTCTCTCTCTCTCTCTCTCTCTCTCTCTCTCTCT
>JAOUZG010037308.1:719592-736478 GCA_026289955.1 Argiope argentata
TTGTGATTGTTTCAAACTGGTTTAAACTGGTTAATGACTTAAATTAATGAAGACAGATAATGACTTAAAAATAACAATGTTCTCACACGACAAATTGAAATTTACGATCGAAGATTTCATTTTTTTTAATAATGTTGTGTCGTCATTTGTTATGAAATTTGTTTATCTCAATATGCTCTACCTATTCAATATTTATTTCAATGCTCTGACAAGTCTAACTTATTATAAAGTTAATTATGAAAAGGTTTCCTGCGGTTTATTTGTTTGGAGCGCACAAAAGGAGACGTTAACAAATCCTTCACAAAGATATTTCCTGTCGCTGCGTCGTGGTGGGAGCGGTCTGTCGTGCTTTCCTTCAGAAATGACCATCACGTTCCTTTATTGCAATTACAAAGCTATTAAAAATAAAAATGGTCTGATATCTTTAAACAACAATAATGTATTTAGAGAAGGTATTCGTCGTAAAAAAACATATCGAAATAAAGAGTTTGAGCGTATTTCTTTCTAGATAGTCTTAATTGAGGTATTAATTGCTCTGACCTTAGGGTTTACAAATCTGACTTTATTTCATTACTGCTTATATAACGTAAACAAACATGGTCCACAATTGTGAGCAAATAAACGCTGCTGGTGATTGTGAAAATTAGACGCAAATTATTGAGTGTGGAAAATTAATCTGCATTTGTCAATACCGTTTATATAATTTTTCTCTGGCAAGGAAACTAATGGATCGTTTTCATAAGCTAAGTTTGGTTTAAGATTTCAACAAATAGAATGACTTTGCCTTAATAATTCAGTGAGTAAACAAAAACAAAACGAAAAACCAATACTGTTATAAATTTTATGGAATTTTATGGCGATATCAAATCTACAATTTCAATTGAGGATATATAATGTATTCAGATTTTTTATTTGGGAGTTTTGATGTGTTCAATCCATTTTTATTTTATAATCCAAACTTAATAATTTTTAATCACAATCTCTATTAATAATAAAGATATGGGGTAGCACTTTACAGGCCAGACTGTTTGAAAAAAAACAATTTTTTTAAATTTTAATTAATTAAAAATTAAACAGTCTTTTCTCATTTTTGGGAAATAACTCCCAAATATAGTATTTCTTCGAAATAATTTTTTGATCACATCAACATCTAAACATTTTTCTTTTTAACACATTCGCTGCCATGTAACTAATAAAACATTTTTTGTCTAATTTCCAACAATAGATTGTTGCCCTGAACTTCAAACAGCTTTTATTGTTTCATTAAATATTTAATCTCATAATTTTCTCTTCCATTGTTAAAAGCTACAGAAGAAGGATTCTGTTTTAAATTTGTGATATTAGCTTTTACCCGCAATTTTGTAGGAGTGGAAATTTCGATGTGTATGTGTGAGAACTGAGGATCCTACACAAAATAGGTCAACGCAAAATTTTCTACGTCATTTGAGGTAACGCAATACACATTAGAAATTTTTGATTTTCTTCATTCTGTTTTATTTTAAATCCAAAGTACTTCAAAATGAATCCAAAAAATCGATTTATTAAATTTTTTTACTTTTAAATGCATCTAGAACTAAGAAAATAAACAGAATCGTTTGAAATAATCGGTTAAAAACATGTTAAGTCAAACTTCATTAGCGTGTGGGAAAAACTGAAACATTACTCATTTGACTGCGGGAATTGACTGCAGGTTTTCTGCGGGAAAGTAAGAAAAGCATCGTTTTTACTTCTTTTTTTTTGACAGTAGGTAGTGGGTAAATGAAAATGACTCATTTGGCAGTGGGTAAATGAAAAATTTTGGCGAGAAAATTACTTCTTAATTAATAAAAAATGAATCATTCAATTAAACAGAATAAAATATAGCTTATGTTCTATTCTAGATTATAATCTATCTTTGTGCTAAATTTCATATAATTTGGCTTCGCTGTTTGTAACATCATCCGTCCATCCAAACTTTCTTATTTACAATAGCAGTCTAGATTTACGAGGTAATAAAAAAGAGGAGTTACAATACCATGAAATTTAGAAAATACGTGAGCTTCTTTTAAATGATTATTCAGCCTATTTACGTTTTTAATAGCGGTATGATATCATAAGACAGGTTTGCGTCAAAAAAATTCATTTACCATCGGCGAAATCATAAACATAAAAATATATCTAAGCGGTTTAACTGAAATTAAATATAATCACGGTTCTCAGTGATTGTAATATTTAAATAATGATGATAAGATATTTTAATTAGGGAAAAGAATATATACACCTTCAAAGATAATTTCAGTGTTTTTATTTGCATTGTGAATCTTTAGCCTGCATAATAAATTCTTAGATAGAATCAAAAGGGAAATACGGTGTAAAAAAATGGGAAACATAACTGTTGTTCCTTTTAAATTACCATAGAGTTGCACGTTATAAACTATTATCCGTTATCAATATAGAAATTAAAAACTTATTTCTTTCTCTGCAATATTTATCCTAAATATACAATTGCGAATAAATACTCGATATTTGGTTTATTAACAAAGTAATAACTCGATATTTTAACCATTATCAATTTAGAAACTAAAATTATGATTAT
Organism: Argiope argentata; assembly: GCA_026289955.1. Taxonomy (NCBI): domain Eukaryota; kingdom Metazoa; phylum Arthropoda; class Arachnida; order Araneae; family Araneidae; genus Argiope; species Argiope argentata. The sequence continues at coordinate 722,168 of JAOUZG010037308.1, forward strand.
TTTCCTTCTCTATTACCCCTGAATATACAAATGGAAATAAATACTCGATATTTGGTAAAGCAACTCAATTTGAATCGATAAATGATATTAAAAATCAAAATATCATTAATTTTGTTCTCTGAAAGTTAATTTTGTAAACGTAGTTAAATGGCCAAATGCATTTTAAAAGGAAATAAAGTATTTTCCTAAAAGCAGCATCTCAAATAAACATTTTTAGACGATATTTTTAGAAAAAAAATCATTATGTGTCAGAAAGTTTTAATATTTTGAAAACTCGTAATTTATTCTAAATTTTAGTGATTCTTGAGACCATCATTCAGCTTTAATTCTAAAGAAAATTGTCAGGGAAAACTAATTTTAAATCATATCAACTTTTTGAATCATGATTGCCAACAACCAAAACCATTGCAAATAATGAAATTGTTTACTATCAGATAATTACAATTTGATTGTAATTATCTTATCAGATAATTGTAATTATCTGATAAAATATTTGTAATTCTTCAAAATAGCTAAAATCCATAAAAGGCGAAAAAAAATATTTTACATTCAAGGCAATCTTCAGTTAAATGAGCCTCCTAAAAAAATGAACATTTTGTCATTTTCCTCCTGTAGTTTCATTTCATTAAATCTTAACTTTTTTTTTGTATTTTAAAATTATCTATATATATTCTACATCGTATAGATAAATTTTAAAATCAAATTAACGTTTTAATTTCGGGGATTGAAAAACCCTTGCTAAAATAGCCAACTCTTTCCCTTTTAAGGAGCTGGCTATATTATTTTTGAATTAATTAATCATTATTAAATTGCATTCTGATAAGCTGTTTTCAATCGAGGGAGCAAGCAATTACTCATAAAAAAGTTTAAAAGAGTTAAAAATTGCCCGAAATGCTAAGAAAGATCTAAATTATTATATATGCATCGAAATATCTATTTAGAAGTAATAGTCGTAATTGGATTCATTATAACTCATCAAGGAATTTTTAATTCAAATAAAAAACAATCATTATTAGAAAAAGTGAAACGGTCTAGAGTCTTTTAATAAGTTTTTTGAAAAGAAACCTATAATATCTGAATAGGATAGGAAATAAGTTTAGTATTTTTTTACTTAAAAATATTTGTTATATTTTTAACTAAACGATACAAAAGGATTAATTTAAATAAATTTTTAAAAAAGACATTAACAATAATAAATTTATTTTGTAATTTTTCATAATTTTCTTTAGGTTTTCCTTTTAAAAAATGATATGGAGCGTGTGTTATTTTGTCGCATTAGAATTATTAGAACAATTAAAATATTTTGAAATTCGTTTACCCAAAGAAAAAAAATCAGAAACCTTTCTTATAGTATTAAAAATATACAAACACTTGCAATTTTTTATTAAGTTGCGCAAAGTTAGCTTACATAATTTTTACCAAATATTATATTCAGAAGTACCAATTAATGTAATAATGAGGAAACATATCAATATATACATCTACAACTCTGTATTCTCATTACACGGAAGTGTTGGTAAGCGATTTTTAATTTGCTACCTCTATTATTTTTGTTAAATCAGCGTATTGAAAAATATAAATTAAAAAACGCAAATTTTCATTCTTTTCGAAAAAGCATAAAAAGACGATTATTCTTAAAAAAATCGAAAATATTTTAAAATATAATGCATAAGCAATCTTGATTTTTTTTAAAAATATTTTGTGATTTTATACCACAAATTAACTCAAGCTACAACAATACTGATGTATATGTGCATATAATAAATTCGACACTTACCTGCACAGAGGGCAAAACAGCCTCTTCCATCTCTTCAACAGGGGTCAAAGCAGGGGCTGTCAAAGAAGCCGACGAAACATTTAGTGAGGGTACCTCTATGGGTCTGCATAAGTGTCCGTACACACCTTCTTGCTTGAGCATGTAGTGTAGCGCCGACCACCCCAAAATACTCCCGCTGAAAACCCATGTTTCCAGGAGCCCCCAAAACAACAGAAAATACTTCTTGGACCGGGGCATGATTTCAGTTGATGTGACTTGAGGAAAGGCTGAGATCGCGACTGAAGTTAAGAGTCTGTGTTTGCGTTTGAAATCAGTAGCATGTGAAAAAGCGGAAGTGACGTCAGGTATCGGGGAAACGCTCAGTTTGCGAGTGGGAAAAAAGAGGTGTTGGATTTTTTCTTATTTATTTTTAAATCCAGCGCTTACTCCAGAAATTACACTCAGGGACGCAGAGTGGAACGATAAGGGAGGAGAAAGTTCGAGGTTGCAAGGATTGGCGAGTGATCGCTTTCGATTTGGCGATCGGATGCTATTTGTTTTATTGAACTCGATGAGGAATTAGAAGTCTGGTCTAGATATGATTAAATATTTCTCTTTTAGTTATTCCAATCTTATATCTTAAGAAGTGTTAAATTGGTAGTCCAAAGGAGATATTTAATGTACTGAGAGGGGTGGAAAAGTGAAACAGCAAAAAGTTTGAATTCCATGGATCATCGCTACTGCTCAGTAATTAGTAGCTTAGTGAAAAATGGTAGCATAATAAGACTGGAATATAACGAATGTGATTTTTAGACTAATTCATTCAATATTTTTTTAAATCAAATTTTGTGCAAAAAAAGACAGAGTTTAATTAGTATGTGACATAAATAAATTTTCACGGCTTTTCCTTAACGATAAATTCGATTTCTCTCCAATAATTGTCTATAAAGTAATTATAAAAATAATTTATGATTAATATTAATTTTTAAAATAAAACTTTTTAGTTCTTGAAAATCAATGGAACCATTATTATTGACCCATGATTTTAAATTTATTGATTATAAAGATCATAAAGAATACATATGCACTTTATGCAATAAAAATTTCTGTTCGCTATTCTTTTTTTTTATCTTTCTGTTTATTAAAGTTTATTTTTTCTGCTATTAACATTTAGCTACAATTGCTTTCGGTTAAATATTTTGTTTAACTATATATTGATAGTCAAGTATAAATACTTAGAGGTAATTTTTTTTTCATTTACAATTTTTGTTATTTCTATTTCTATTTCCTATTATTTATAGTTTTCTATTACTAATATTATATATAACTTTCATACTATTTCGATTTCTATTTTCTATTATTTATAACTTTCTATTACTTCTATTTCTATTTTCTATTATATATAACTTTCTATTTCTAATTTCTATTATATATAACTTTCTATTTCTAATTTCTATTATATATAGCTTTCGATTATTTCTATATATTTATAACTTCAAATTAATTTTTAATAGACATGTAACTCATAGTAATATAAGAGCTTTATACAATTCTGTTCGTTGCCCTTTTTATTTCCCTTATTTCCTAATTTGGTATCTATATTTTTCTAGATTCATCGCACTTTACACTTTCTTGTGGGAAATGGAGAAATTTTAAAAATTCAATATCCTCACTTATGAAGCTAAATCTTAATACTAAGTACAATAAATTTCAAAAAATATATTAAACGTATGTTTTAAATAAATGTATTTTCTAGATGAAAGAATAAGTTCTGTTTTATATGCATTATGGACTTATTTATTCTAATTTTAGATTATATTTTGACCAAAATCTATCAAAGACCTCAAATCAGAAATTCAGGAATATTTTACTATCCCTAACTTTCTCATATTCGTAAACAAAGGAAGGATGAACCTACAGCTTATGATTAAAAATTTTAAAAAGATTCTAACGTCTGGCTCGAAGCATCACATGATAATGTTTTAGGCTGGATTTGTCCATTAATGTCCTGTATTTAAAATGTTCTCTAAGTTACATAAAAGATATACCAGTTGCAACGAGAATAAATCTAGCAATTAAAACCATAAAAAGTATTATTTCTAAAAATATTTTGAAGAATTCCTAAAAATGAAAGAATAAGTTGTATATTTATGTAATATACAAATGATTATATCTGTATAACAGACAAGTCAGTTTTTGAATTTTAAAATGGTGGAAAATAATGTTTTGTTCTGAAGTTATTAAAGTAAAATTTAGATTTTTTTTTTATTTTTTAAAACATAAAAATCAAGTTAAAATTTAGAAAAATTAATTCTCAATAAACATTTATTTATCAAAATGTAATTAGGCCCCAATTTCTTAGTTCTAATTTTAACTACCTTGTAAAGCAGTTTGATTGAATTTTTCATCATACATGTTTCACTTTGCAGGTTAAGTGGCAGCCTATAAACACTAATGTCATTTCTTCTAAATTATCTTCACTGCTCAATGAAAAAAAATGCGGTTTGTTCGTTTTTTGTCTCTTTCTCTCTGTGTTTTCATAAACTTCATTTCATTACACTAGTTGACAATCAAATAATATAAAATATTTTTACTTTTTTCAATTATTACATTTATTTACTTTCCATTCACATCGAGTTATTCTCGCCCTAATTATTATCCGCACATATATAAAAATCTAAATAAATAAATAAAGGTCCATAATAAAAAAAATAACAACCAAAATAAATTAATAAATGCAACGAGCAATGGTAAATAGGAATTCTAATTTTGGATACTTCTCTACGTCAAGATTGAGATAAATTACTTGTCACTCTTATCTTTTTAATTGGTCTCTTTTCGCATATGTTTATCGAAGTCAATGTAAAACATTGGTTACATGACATCTAATTATAAATTAAAACCCTTTCTGGATGATATATTTGTTAAATCGTTTTGTAAAAGGAATACAAGGACGTAGAGTGTTTGAGCTGCTTAATCACTTTCATTCTTAAAAAATTAAAATTATTTCAATGTGAATTGAAAAATATGATTGGCTGTCATTATTAATATAATAAGCATAAATCTGTCTCTTAAATCGCATCGATAATAAGAAGAATCTAGACTGGTGCCATTTTTTATCAATCAAACTTGATTATTTTCTAAATATAATAATTTTCTAAAAATATTTAATTAATTCTGTCTTGAGCACTGTTGTCGTTATAACTGATTTTTTTAGCATAAAATTCCAGTTACGATTAATAAATTTATCGCTTCGATTTTCGGAGTAATATTATTGAAATAAACGCTTTAATTTATTGCTTTTGGCATTACGTCCGTTTACAGTTTAACAAGTACAATACTACAGCAATAACATTAAGCATCTTATAGCCGTTTTAAAGAAATATTTCTTGGGTTCTTGAGGTTGAATAAATGATACATTTCCCAATAACATTCATTATTTTCCTTCATTATTATAATGTTATCATCAAAAAAATTAATATTTTATTGACTTAACCATCTTTTTAAAATATTTCCTTATAAATACATGTTTAGATACCCATATTTTTAATACATATATTTTGGATCTTTTTAATCAAACATTCTTTTTTGCTTCAAAACTCATTTTTCAAATTATTCATCATATAATCGATATAAATGGATAATATTCATCAAAATTTTCAACAAAATTTACCCTTTGAATTAATGTTATGTAAATTTCGTGTGCAACAAATCAAAGCACTTTAAATACACGAAATGAAACGATTTAAAACGATCGTTTGATTTTTTTTTATCATATCAGAACATTATGTTGTTTTGGGGATGAAGTCTTTGGCGTCAACAAAAATCCATAGACGAAAAATAAAAATTTTATTATCTGTGCGAGTATCTTAAATAATAATAATAATGATAATAATAAGTTTTTAATAAAGCGCAACATTGCGTTTGCAAAAACTCTAATTAAAAAAATAAGTTAATGACTACAGAAAATAGAACCTAGAAAAACGTCATTTTGAGCACGTGATTATATGAAATGAAACAAATAGGAAATGTGATCTTTTTTTAAACAATAAATGCGAGACAAATGTTTTTGGATCGTTTGCCATACTAAAGTGACTCATTCAATGAAACGATTAAAATGAATAAAAATATAAATTTAACTCGCACGAGCACGTGGTGCTTGGCCGTTCGAGAAATGATGTTCTGACATGATACATTGAAATATGCATAGCAGGTTTCATTTTAATCTTTTTATTTCTTTTTTTTCCACATTATGTGAATTTAAATGCTTCAAAATTGACGAATGACTAATTCGATTAAATTTGCTTTCTGTGTTTTCATTATGCAGAATTCTCAATAACAACAAATCAAAACCATTTAAATACGAACATTTTGACGATTTAAAACAATCGTCTGACTTCTGTATATGTCTCAAAAATAAAATAGACAATAATCACGGGGAAAAAACTCTAATAGAAAATGGAATTGTATTATTTCTTGCTCATTTTTAAGAATTAATGAGGAGAATTCTAAATTACGAAGGTGAGATTTCTACTTAGGTAAGCATTAAAATAACTTCAGCTTCAGCTTTCTTTTTCAAAGTATATGAGTAATAGAGCAACTACAAGGTTACACGATGCAGTTTACATTCGTCATATTTATTCAAATTTGACATCCACTTTACAGCTTGAGAAAAGGAAAAAAGACATTATAGCATATGATATAAGCTGCGATTAGACATTATACAGTTATATCTATCTTTTAATAGTGTTGCCTAGTGCATTAGTTAAATTTTATATAATGCTAATATAAAACTTTTGGCTTTTAAAAAATTGTGCTATTTAGTATTTTGAAGAAACAGAAAATAGAATTACAAATAAAAAGGTAAAATGTTATGGAAGATCAAATATCAAGCATATGAACTGATGATTTCTATTTCGATTCACATAAACAATTCCATATTATCTGCTAGTGACAATAATATGAACATTGCTTATACGAAGATGATTTTAATCTCAAGTAAAAATTAGGACAAGATATTTAGACACAGAAATTAGTATTAATGTTTTTAAAAGGATTGATTTAAATATAGACTTATAAATATATAAGAAAAAAAGTAATTCATAATAAATTAATGAAAGGAATATAAGATATTTATTCCTAAAATAGATATCTTATATTCCTTTCATTAACAGGAATATAAGATAACTATATTCAACAAATTTTTCATTTAATGTTATTTTTTTAGCCAAAATACTTTTATTTATTTATCGAAAATTTCCTCCAAATAAAATAGAGCAGAGGGAAAAAAATAGATTTAAAAATTTATGTGCCATCATTATTTTATATTACTAATTCCATTTGGAATCACGATTTACAATTTTAGAAACCCTTCAATAAAAATAAGGATTTATTGCCTTAACGGCATCCCACAAGATAATCTGAAACGGCATCAGCATTTCTCTAAAATCAAGATGCTTTTAAATATTCATGAGAGCTCACTGCACCAAAAGTAGCCACATTCATACTACTAAACCGGAAGAGAAACGGAAAATCCTAAAGCAGTAGCGATATTGTGTTTGGCGATACTTGGCATTCGCCAAAAGTCCTTTGCAACCCTTAATCTGTCTGAAACCGATCAGCGAATGAAAACTTTTTTCTTCCCGTGACGTTGAATTTCACGCTCGCCTCTTACGATCATTTCATCGCCGCCGAGGTTGTTTCACATCTCCCCCTCCGCCTAGAGGCGATGCAGGAAGGTACTTACCGTCCGTCCGTCCGTTCAACGCGGAGAAACTACTTATCGTATAATTATAATAATTATGCCGACTGTTTGAAAAACATCGAATTGTTGACAAACATTGATGAAGATGATAGGCAATAAACTGTCAGTCGAAGGAAAGTAGAATGAAGTACTGGGCGCGTGTGTGAAGAGTAGCTGCTTTAAGGGGAAAATATTAGTTTTCGTTTTGAGCCCTGAGGGTATCCAAAAAAGGCACTTTTCTTAAAGAATGCAAGTTTATTATTAGCATCGAATATGCTTTGTATATAAATAGTAAAAAAATCATGATCTTTCTTTAATTTTCAATGGTAACATTTTTTTAAAACCCTCTTATAACTTTATAGAATGAAGCATTCGTTTTTGTTATTTTTAATGATCAATAAAATATTTATATATTCATTTTTGATGAAATTGAATAAATCATTTCAATTATATTCAATTAAATGTTCGCTTTGTTTTATAATAGGAAATTAATTAATGTATTATTTTAGTTGATCAACTGGGTTATGCCTTGTTCACGTTGTTTTAGTTGCACTTGTCCCTTTTCATCTCTATTGATATGCCTTGAAGCAGATGTATGTTGAAAAATAAATTATTCTGAAACAGCTTTTGGCTATAAATACACACGAATTAATTTATATAGAGGAAATAATAATCCTTCTGCGTTTTGGATAAAGTAATTTTTGATATAAAGTGAAAGAAAATACTTTGTAAAATGAAATGTGTATTATAAAAAAAGAATTCATTGTGCGCAAAAGTTTGAGCATAATTACAAAAATACGCAAAATGTTCAACATAAAAAAGTTGTTATAATATAAAAAATTATATAGTTGTTTCTTGTTTAATACTACTATATTTCATTATATTAATTATATAAAATAGCTATTTTAGTTTATAGGGTTTGATGTAATTTGTTAAATTTCAGCATGTTGCACTCATTATACGTTGTTAATTGTTTGTTTCTACTTTTTAACACATCTCACAGCATGAAAAAAAAATTCTCATGAGGATCTATAACGACTAGGAAATGGGGACTAACGTACAGAGAGGGAATTATGTTGAATTTTAACAAAACTACTTTTATAAATTCAGTGAGAATCTTAATTAATGAACAATTTTAAATTGCAATTCTTTTTGTAGATGTAGACAAGTATTTACATATTTTTTATAGAAAAGAGAATCAATTGAGATTTAAAAGATGATGTTTCCAAAATTTAATCTTGCATAGTCAAAAGATTTCTAGATATAAATTTAAATGTTTCTTTTCTTATTCGAAAGATTTTACTAATTACTTTTGGGGTCATATGTAGGATTTGGCTTACTTGAATAAGCCTAAAACCCTTATTAGCCTCAAAAATTCTATAATTAGCTCATTTTCATGATTAAGAAAAAACCCTTGACTCTGGATCACGCAGCGTCTGAAATAAACTGCAGTAATATTTACTTACCTTGAGAACATGTAATTATCTATTAATGTTTTTTTTTCAATAGCAAAGTTTTCTGCTCTGTCTGTAGCGATTCAAAAGTTATGTCATCTTAAAGTTATAAATTAATTAAAGCGCATACTATATCTGGATAAAAACTCGAAAGTGCAATAAAATATTTATACATATTTACGAATAATATCGCAGTGCGAAATATATCGTATAGAAATTTTTAAGAGCCATTTACATAGCATTATTGCAAGACCTCTTCTGTTTGCGACAATCGTGTTCTTTATTTAACTGAATAAATCTGAATTAAATAGGTACGCTTATATGCAATTCACTTCATATTTAAAGAGGAGAGCAAGTGAAATAATTAATTTTTATAAATTGTTAAATAATTTATTTGTAGATAATACAGATTTTCGCTGAAGCAGTTTTATTTTTCCCTTTGATTACAGTCCACTCCTCCTATCCAGTGGTTAATTCCATCTTTTTTTCTATTTTCCTCGTTTTGAATCATCTTTCGCGAATCTTGCAGCTCTTGAGTTTCCGTTGCTACAGTGACAAAAATAATTCCTTCTTAATGCTTATAGCCATGGCTTAAACTACCATGCCATCTCTTTGTTTTGGTGTTTGTGAGCCTGATCATAAAAAAGCGTTATTTTCTTTCTAAGCCCTTTATCATTTGTAGATACTGGTCCATAATATCCTTCACTGCGATGCCATTGAAATCGTGTGAAAAATTTGTAAAATGATATAAAACATCTCATAGAGAGAATAATCAAATTAACATCACAGTGCAGCTGTGTAAAAAAACAGAAAAGTTTTCAATTTATGTATACCAATTTGCCATGAAAAAAATACTAAAAGAAAAAATTCTGTCTTTCAGTTAATGTCCAGAGAAACTAATATTTTTTTATGTCGTTGTTGTTACTAATGGCACTTGACACGGACAAGCCCGCTGATGCATTAGCGGATTTAAACCGAAATAAGCGTCTCTTGTTTGAAGTAGCGCCAACTAGGGCCAAGAGTACGTCTTTAATTACACACTCATTACATTCGCTTGCACGGACCCCTTTTTACAAGGGAGCACATTCCCACATCTCACAAATAGAACACGGAAGAACAACCATGTCCTAACCGGGACTCGAACCCAGCTTCCCCAGATCACGAGGAAGACGCGCTACCTCTGCTCTAGGACACCGGCTAATATTTTTATTATTATTATAATCTTAACAATTGTAAAACTCACTGGTTAAACAATCAATTTAATAATTAAAAATAAATTTCTTGATATTTACTACAGGAAAAGAAAACATGGATAAAAACTGTATTTAAAATAAATTTTTAAAGAATAATTGCTACACAATAGAAAGTACAGCAAATAAATTTGCATTATTGTTATCATAATATAATAACAATCATATGATTGAATTGAGTCATAATAGCTTTCTCTTTAAGACTGCATACAAATTATTTTCCTGCAATAATCATTCCAGAATTTGCTGTCTTAAATTTCAGAAAAAAAAGATCGCAGTTCGGATTAAGTTTTTATTAAATAAACTATTTTTAATCCATTCAGCTAGTAAGCTGAAAAAGATAGTTAACCTAGAAATAGATTCCAGAAGGTATGTGTCAGTGCTTTTGGTGTTCACTGTTTCGTAAGAATTCAAACACACAGACACATATAGGTTTTTGTACCTATAGGGATTAAAAACTGATTTATGTTTCGCTACACTATTTTACAACTTAGCATTTTCAAACAAACCTTTAAATGTTCGAAACCAACCAAGAGAGTACATATGAATCAAAACTGGAAAATGCCGACAGAAAGTTAAAGAATGTAAACTGATTTTATGGTTATACAGTAAATTATTCGGAAAGTATTTGGCAATAGAATCTGATAGATTTTCTAATACATAATCTCACATGCATTTTTGTTGATAATAATAAATCTCACATATATTTTAGTTGATAATAATAAATCTCACATGCATTTTTGTTGATAATAATAAATCTCACATGTATTTTTGTTGATATTAATAATCTCACAGGCATTTTGGTTGATATAAATCTCACATGCACTTTTATTAATAATAATAAATCTCTCATGTACTTTTATTGATAATAATAAATATCATGCTTTATTGATAATATTAGCTCTTTACGTCATGAATTATTAAAGCGTTGAAAAAAAATTGTTTCACGATGGAAATAGCTTTATTTAATCATCAATAAGACATATTTAAAAAATAATGAAAAGTTTTATATTTTGGTTTTTTTACGGAACCATTTATGGGCTTTTATGTACTGAGCCAAAAAGCAATTACAGTTGAAAAGCGGAAAAATGATTATCCGTCGAGAAAAATGAGTATATCGACTCCATGAAAATACTTTTTTTTGTCAAAAAGTACTGGCGTTTTACTCTGTTATCAATTTTTTGAAAATGAATCACTCGCATTTCAATTCTGCTTTTTCACCCACTTGCACAAAAGTGAGGTTATTTCGAAATGTCATAAAATCAAGGCATTTTTTTTGCGTTTTATTATTGCTAAATATATATTTGATGGATTAAAATAGTTTAAATTATTTTACAATGCTTAATTTGAAAATAAAATTGAATCAAAACTGAAATACCATATATGGGCCCATATGTAAAGGGTTAAATCTCTCATGCCTTTTTTGTTGATAATAATAAATATCTCATACTTTTTTGCTGTGAATAATAATTCTATCATGCATTTTTGTTGACTTATGTATAATATTTCACATTGCTTAACGGGACTCTTTATTTAGTCACAAAGTCATCTATACAAGTGAAATTCTTCAAAATGAATCAATATTTTCCCAAATCTTGAAATCCATGAGAATTTTCAGGGAACACATAATCTAAATTTTTGGTGTCACTGTTATTTTCCAAAAAAAAATTATTGTCCTCCAAAAGTTTTGACTAACAGCAGTCTACGATAAGTAACTATTGCATTTTGATATTTTTTAGCAGTATGATCGGATTTAATTGCCTTCGATTTGGTTAGTAACTAGAATTAAAATTCAAAATGGGACTTGGTTTTCCATAATAAAAAACAAGCAGAGATACTCTGTCTTAACATTCAAAATAATTAACGAAATTTTGAATTATATTTACTTTTTATGTATTCTGCTCGATCACTTAAAATTTAATAAGGATTTAATTTGTTTGAAACTTCAAAAAAAATATTTTTACCTTGCCGAAATGTCACTAGTAAATTTATGACAATCACCTAAATAGCTCAAAAGGGGGAATGCTGGTTGGCTTAATCCAATCACCAGCCACGATTCAAGCCCTCCCGTATGAGGTATGTTCCGAAATCAGGATGGTGATAACTCGCATCGTTTTCAACACTTGATCACGGTTCAAATTTTCAATTATTCAAAATTCCGTTTCCAAAAATATTGTTTTAAAAGATTTTTAGTTGAACTAAATTAAAATAATTTAATCGAGTTAACAACCCTATCATCGAAACAATCATGCTTTGAGTCATTAACTCTGCACTCTTTAGAGAATTAATTCCATGGTGAATATTTTCAATACATTTTAATTAATTAAAGTTTATAGTTAACTAATTTTCAATACATTTTAATTTTTTTCAAAATTTAATGATAATTTAACTTATTAAATTGTGAAATAAAAATTGTGTATTTATAGGTCTTATTTTTCAATGACTTTCGATTTCAGTACATTAAAAAGAGGAAATAAGTACTTTTATGGAAAACTCCAAGAATTTTCTGATAAATAGTCATGACTAAACTTATATATCCTTAAAATATACGACATTTTATTTTAAATAAATGTTATTTTGGGGTAATTCTTAGAAACAGATTGTCTTATATTTGTATAAATATCTATAAATAGAAAGTAAGTAACAAGAGAAAAGTAATTCAAAATTGAATTGAATTAATCAATAGAAATATTAATGTTTGATCAAAACTAAATTTCTCCATTGAAAAACTTATATTGTTCAAATCACAAAATTTATTTTACTAGCCAATCATTAAAGTATTCAAAATTCATTTAAAAAAAGTAAGAAATAGCGGGAAAGAAAATATAAATATCACTACGCAGCATAGAGTTATTGAAACACAAATACTGACTCAATTAATTATAACCATTTTTATAAATGAAGATTTAAGTATTATAATTCAGATACGTCATTCGAATTCAATTACTTATAATCATTTATAATAATACGTTTCCTAATCATCTTCTTTCACAAACAATTAGCAATTTGATAAATGAATTCGAAATAACAGATGTTAGTCTTCGAATTTCTGTCTTTTGTTTAAAGAATCGTGTTTCTTTTCATTTATAGTATTGCACCCATTGTAAGTCATCGTAAAACATTATTTCTTTTAATTAAACCAATTCATACGAAGTCACTAAAAAGTCAAAAATAAACACTAGCATCTAATTATACTCGACAGAGCTTCTCAGCTACAGTGGAAAACAAAATCGGCGTGATAATTGCAAGCACATCACGCGAAATGAATGAACTAGATTATTTAATTAGTAAGTCTTCGTAAATTATCCAGTCCTATAATTAACTGTAATTTTCTCTCTGTGAAATTCTGAGATTTTGATGTCACCTCTGATTACTCTAAATGATATGATAAATTGTCCATTATCTTTCGGGGTTTCCGAGAATAGTAATTCATGAATACTGCCATAAATCATTACGCTCTAAGTATATTCTAGGAAAGAAGAAGGTGAAACGCATTGTAAAAATGAATAGAAAAGATAGTTCTGCAATGAATAATTACATATTCTTTTTCTGAAGTTAAAAAGCCTATTATTTAACAAATATATTTTTTATTTTATTCCGTGGATAAATCGTTTCCTTATGCTTCCAAGATCCCTATTCGTAGAATATACGCTAGTTTTGCAATAAGCAATTGTTTCTAGTTTAGTCTTGAATTTGACTTAAAATTATTTCTTTGTTGTATAAAAATTACTGAAATAAAGATGAAAGCACTATCCATTGAACAAGTAGACAAAGTAATATACATCAATTGGTTTCATTATCTCTAATCATTTAATATATTAATAACTTCAGAGGCATTATCCTTGTAGTATTTTAAGCAGCTGAGTACTTAAAATCATATCAATGACAAAGAGTCAACATGAAAATTCTATTATTTACAGACCATTTTACTCAATTTATAGCTCATTTGTTTAATTAAGAAGACTGCTAATTTCTACTTTTCATCTACATTTTAATGATATACATGGTAGTTATAATTAAAGTTCCACTTTGAAATAGCCATAAAACTAAAACTACTTGACAAAAAATTATCAAACATGTTAATGGTGTACAGGGGGGTCATTAAATT
>JAOUZG010037308.1:741478-757883 GCA_026289955.1 Argiope argentata
CAATGTCGTATTGAATTTTGCCAATTTTTGCAAAAGCGTGCTTATCCCCATCGGTGAACTTTAACTGCTTTATTTTTCTAAATTCCATATTATTTCTATCCTAATTAATGGATTTTGAATTAACTGAATGTTTTTTTCTGATTTTTTTTTATTTAATTTTGTGGAAGCATTTTTTTCTTTTGCAAAAATTGGCAAAATTCAATACGACATTGTTTTATTCAAGTCTCGGGAAGGTGAAATTTATTATTATTATGGGTACGTTCATGCTTTTTATAAAATATATATCCCTGTTTTAAATTTGTTAAAAATTTGACTCTTTTGTTATTATTTTTTGACAGTTTATTTCAAAATGTTGAATATTTAAAAAAAAATTTCGGCAACAATTTGTTCACTTTAAAGAATTTATCGATAATGTAATAAATTATTGACATTATTTTATTATCCAGTCATCATTTATTGCAAAGCCAAATGTTATTAAATACACACGTCTTCACGCAATATTTGTGGAAACAAACGAAAGTCATAAGAGTAAAATTTTGTAATTACAGCTTTTAACTGGCAATAGCATATCAAGAAAGCTGACTGAAATTTTAAAACGAAAAGGAAAATTCGGATTTGTTTAGGGCTCAGTATCAAATTAGAATCCTTCATAATCATTACCTTAAAAAATTCGGTGATGATTTTTTTTTAAATCTTAATTTTTAAATGTTGATTTTATCTAGCGACTTATATCTTTAAATTCAAAATAATCAATTTCCTAATTTTTTCATAATCTCTAAATTTCTATAAATTAAAATTAATCACAAAGAAGAAAATTTGAAATCTACTATCTCGAATTTCATTTTATCATGTGAGAACATTAGTATTTTTAAGGTATTGTTTGCCTTAAATCATTAACTAATTTAAACTGACTTGAAACAATTATGTGACTATCAGAATATGCATGCGTCGATATAACGAGAATCGGGTACATGATGGACATTCGTGCCAAGTTGTAACTTTTTGTTGGTGCTAAGTCGCCAAATGTAACAACCATCTTAACCATTTTCTAATGACCTTAAAAGCAAAAAATGATGCCTCAAAAGCGATAACTCGCCAATTTGTTACTTATGTATTTTCAGGCTACAAAAACCTCAAGCCGAAACAGCTTCGTATTCTCACAAGATAAAGCAACAACAAAAAAAAGTTCTTGGAAGAAAATTGAAAGGTAAATCGGAAGATTCTGATGAAATTAATACTTGGTAGATGTACATTCGGAAGATTATGCTAAGATAAAAATTAATTGAGTCAGACCTAAAGATTTATGAATAAAAGACGTGACTTGGCAGTGCAGCAATAAGCTTAAATAACACCCTGACTTTAAGGATAAGGGATTATTACGTATATTAAGTTTGTGTGGATTTTCCTATAATAGCCACGTAGATTTCCATCATTTCTTTAATATCATGTTATTCAAAGCTTGCTTATGTTCAAGGAGCACTTTATTAATTCGAAGTTTGCTAAATACATATTACATTGACTTTGAATTTAAAAGTTGATTTGAATTTATTTTTATAATTTAATTTATAGTACTAATTAATTAATAAATTATAGTACTTTTCTTGAAATCGCCCATCATACTTGTAACATTTATTTTATATTTAATGCTAAAGGGTATTTTAAATAAAATGGAAATTTTAAATGCTTTAACATGTAAATGACTTATGTCTCAATAAAGGGAATTCTCAATGAATATTTAATTTGAAGATAATTCACAAAATTTACACAAATAGATCACAAAATTACATCATTACCTCCCTAAAAATACGCCGTTGCTTCCATTTTATTTGGAAGGTATTTTGTTCCTATCTTTATCTAATTTGTCTTGTACTAAAGTATACAAAAAAATTTTTTTTAATCTTTTGTACTCGTCAAATAATTAGGCCCAGATACTCTGGTAAACATACTGATTAGATTTCTATGAAAACAAAATTCAAAATTATTATCATATCAGAACATAATGTTATTTTGGGAATGAGGTAAACAAAAATCCGTAGACGAAAAATAAGAAAAAACCGTAGGCGAAAAATTGAAATTTTATTATCTGCACGAGCATGTCAAAAAAGCAGCTTTTAATAACGTGTTGCCATTCCATTTACAAAAGCTCTGATTTTAAAAAAAATAAGTTAATGAGTACAGCCAATAAAACTTAGAAAAATGACATTTTGAGCGCGTGATTATGTGAAATGAAATAAATAGGAAATAGATATTTTCTTAAGCAATAAATGCGAGACAAAGTATTTTGGATCGTTTGCAGTGCTAAAGTGACTCATTCGATGAAACCATTAAAATGAATAAAAACACAATCTAACTAGCGCGAGCACGTGGTGCTTGGCCGTTCAAGAAATTATGTTCTGACATGATACATTGAAATACGCGTAGCAGATTTGAATTTCAATCTTCTTCTTCTTCTTCTTCTTCTCCTTTTTTTTTTTGTAAAAATTATAATTTAAAAACAAAATGGAAAGACCTAGAGGAATGAAATTTGATATGAGTCTTTTGCTTCAAATAACAGCAATCCACCAAATTTTGGATGAAATAAGCCAATAGAAAATATGTCCGTTCAAATGCCAGTAAATTTATAAAAACGATCTCTCCAAAATTTAACCATCTAAATAAAATATGCTTTGATTTATTACTTGAGTATTAAAATTGTTCACCTATATGAAAGTTTTGGGACCAGTTAATCATTCGGAAAAGATTCAAAATTCATAATTTTTTCTCATCATTTAGCCAATAGATAGCCTAAGGCTAACGTTAATGTAAAAGTAAGGGGTCGCTGTGGCCTGCTGGTTAAGTCTCGGCTTCGGAACTGAAGCACGTAAGGGTCGAGACCCGATTCCACCCAAGAACCGTCATGTAAGCGGTTCTGGCGAGCACTAAATTTGTCGGGGCCAAGCGTCCGCAATGCTTGGTAAATGGTCCGCAAACTTGAGGAGGCCCGTGCCCGTTCAGGTGTCGTCCACGTTATCTGGCCATGGCTCATTGCTACGAGGTTGGTCTCAAAATAGTTTTAGGGTTGCTTCAAAATGAGACATTAATATTGAACTGTAGAAGTAAGGTATTTGAAAGTAATAAGAAAAGTCTCACTAATATTGTTTCTTTGCAGTTTGAGTCTTATTTTAATCTTTGTTGTTGTAGTTCTCGTGTCCGTTTTTAAAGAAAAGAGGGGTACAGTAGCTTCTGAGGGTATATACCCCTGAGAATCCAAGAGCAGAAGTCTCATTTCTAGCTCACACTCGTCATAGACCATTTTTCATGGGGCGGACTTCATTCATGCATTTCATTCATTCATCTGCCTATTGTAATTTAGACCTGGAGCAGAGAACGAATACCTCTGACCCAGTACCCCCAGTGGCATCACTCTCGACATGGAGAACTTTATGACCACGATAGATTTAACGAGCGTCAGTCACCACACACTTGTGGAATCTTCGGCCGTCGAGGTTCGAACTCGCAACCTAAAGAATGTGTTCAACGCTCTCCCAACCAGTCTATTCCAGTCCATTTTAATCCTTAGTCATGCCAAAAGAAAATTAAGAAAATGCTACAACATCTAGCCAAGATGAATTAATTCAATGGCTGTTTTGTGGATGAGAAAATGCGTATTAACTTGTCTCAGAGCGGCTATTTTTATTTCGGGCTCCCTTATTGTGCAGTTATTAAATCGAAAAAATATAGAGTTAATAAACTTCCAAATTTTTTTATACTTTTCAAATAATATAATGTACTTTTTAAAGTATTTGTAGTTCCTGTATCAATAAAACTTAGGTGTTGAGAAATAAACACCATAGAAATTGTAGTTATTTAAAATTCAAGTACGTTTTTAATATACAATTTTTTTCGCCTGTATCTCATTTCTTTTTCGATAGCTTTAAACTGTTTGACAGTCTGAACCTATAGTAACTTTTTGATAATTTTGGAATTATATTTGGCAATTTGAAGCATTTCAAATAGAAATAAATAGATTGTTTTAACAGAAATGCAATAAAATTTTGAATTTATTATTGCATAATCATAATAAACAAGAAAGTAAAATAGGAAAATGGTAAAATTACCTGACTGGCAATATTGCCAACTGATACAAGGGAGTTATCTTCGTTATAAGCATTTTAATAAAATAAGTTTGTTAAGAAACTTTATATTTAAGAGAGAAAATCAAAATGAAATTAATCGAGAAGAAAAAAATCATTTTATAAAGGAACGAGATTTTTTGTAACTTCGTTATGAGATACATGAAAATAATAAACGAGTTTCAGGAATAGTTATTTGTTTATTTTCTAAGTTTCACGTTTCACAAGACAAAACAAACACGAAAATATACGTCATACGCTAGAATATCTATTATAATAAAAATGCAGCTCGAAATGCGTTGCTAAGCGCAAAACTGGAGAACGGCTCGACCGATTCGGCTAATTTTTTGTTTAATAGTTTCGTTAAGACACGAGGATGGTTCTTATGGAGAGAAAAAATGAAAAAACTGCGAGGAAAATAGTTAAAACGACACTTTTCTAACTTTCCCGCCAAAAATCTGCATTTCCTTCCCCCACGCCAACTGAGTGAGATAGCAGGAAGTAATAAATTATGATTTGTTTAGAAAGAAATGCGCGAAGTCAGTTGGTTTTCATTCATAGATAACGGGATGTTTAAAAAAGAAACAAAATAGCTGCTTTTATTATTAGTCTGTATGAATATTTAATCTATGCCTGCTCAAAATAAAATTTCGGCACGGAAGAAAAAAAAAGAATAACAAAGTGAAAATAGGGTTTGTAGAAACAAAATTAGTGAAGAAAAAAAGGATAGAAAAAAAGAAAAGAAAAGAAGGATGTGTGTGAATCAATATTATTTCCTCTGTGTGCGGCATTTTCCGAGCTTTTTTTATACTTTCGCATCTCTTAAAAACCAATTGTCTTTATTGTTTAGTGTGTTTACATTTATGAAAATTTGAATCTCATTATTCTATGAAAACGTAGAATTTTAGACCTTTCCCTCCACCATTTAAGTAAAATATCAATTCCGGGACAATCATTGCTCGCATAGAAAGAGAAAGATGAGTAGTACAGTGAACAGATCATCTGAAGAAAATAATAATAAATAATACTATAAATGAATTATATGATTATCAAAATTTGTTTGGTTTAAAAATATTTTGGTGAGAAACCTGTTATGAGACACAGCTACATAAAATATTATATGAAAATTTTAGCGAGCATTAATACTGGCGAACCGACTGGTCGCCAAAGGCGGTTAGTCTATATTAATAAAAATGCAACTCGAAATACGTTGCTAAGCGCAAAACTGGAGAACGACTCGACCGATTTGGCTAATTTTTTAAAAATATTTTCGTTAAGACACGAGGATGGTTCTTATGGAGAGAAAAAATGAAAAAACTGCGTGGAAAATAGTTAAAACGACACTTTTCTTACTTTCCCGCCAAAAATCTTCCTTTCCTTCCCCCACACCAACTGAGTTAGATAGCAGGAAGTAATAAATTATGATTTGTTTAGAAAGAAAGCAGTTGGTTTTCATTCATAGATAACGGGATGTTTAAAAAAGAAAGAAAATAGTTGCTTTTATTATTAGTCTGTATGAATATTTAATCTATGCTTGCTCAAAATAAAATTTGGGCAGGGAAGAAAAAAAGTAATAACAAAGCGAAAACAGGGGGTTATAGAAAGAAAAGTAGTGAAGAAAAAAAGGATAGGAAAGAAAAGAAGGGTGTGTGTATCACCATTATTTCGTCTGTGCGAGGCATTTTCCAAGCTGCTTTTAAGCTTTTGCATCTCTTGAAAACCAATTGTGTCTTTATTTGTTTAGTGTGTTTACATTTATGAAAATTTGAATCTCATTATTCTATAAAAACAGAATTTTAGACCTTTCCCTTCACCATTTAAGTAAAATATCAATTCCGGGACAATCATTGCTCGCATAGAAAGAGAAAGATGAGTAGTACAGTGAACAGATCATCTGAAGAAAATAATAATAAATAATACTATAAATGAATTATATGATTATCAAAATTTGTTTGGTTTAAAAATATTTTGGTGAAAAACCAGTTATGAGACACAGATACATAAAATATTAGCGAGAATTAACACTGGCGAACCGACTGGTCGCCAAAGGCGGCTAGTACTCTAATAATGATCCCCAAAAAGGATACAACAAATATACCTCGAAGTTAATAAGGTAATGTCGTCTTTTGTATTAAAAGAGAAGGTAGTATATTTACAATTTCGAAAGGTTAAATAATTATCAAGCTGTTAGTAATTATGTAGCTGTTAAAAAAACTAAAGAGGACTGATATCTCTAATAATTATTTGATTTTAGTCTTTTCAATATTAAGGCAACTATTACATTTTTAATTTGAAATCAGAGTCTTTGAACTACTGCTTTGCTAAAATAAGAAAATCGAAAAGAATACACACATGCTGATTTTAATTCGCTGCTTGCTGTGTCAAAGCTGTTTACTTTGTACATGATAACACCTTTAGAAGCCTTTTCAAAATAATATAAGCAATTATGGGCCAAAACTAAAGAAAATTAACTTTCAATCATAAAAATATTTTCTTTTAATGAGATTGGATATTTTTTTTTTTGCTAATAAATCCGAGTTATTCTATGTTTAGTGCAAATTTTTTTCGTTGCCTTTTTTCTTAATAAATTATAATAGTTTCTATTATATCACATATTTATTTGATTTGCTACTTTTGGGGCCAATTTTACTTGCTTTGATCCAAAAAATATTCCATTGCAGTAAAAAAAAAAAGCTTTAGAAAGTATGCTACCTCATCATTGCCCTGGTTATCTGAGCAAAATTTATAATCAAAAGATAAGTCACAAAACAACCATTAAGTTTCATCAAAAAAGAGAATCATTTACTAAACTGGGAAACTGGAACGAATTCTGATTTTCTTCCGGTTTTTTTCTTTTATGGAACGAAAAAAAATGCTTTATTTATAAACAATGGAATTAAGTATAACTACGCTAGTAAGGAAACCTATATGTTCTTTTTTTCTTCTGCCTTTTATTTAAATTCAATAGAATTCAGACATTATATTTTGGTTGGCAGCTAAATATCATTTCTAGTTCAAATTCTTAATATAAAATTGTTCTATTATTCCTAGACTGCTGCATATCAAAATAATTGAAAAATTGAAAGGTGTTATTCATTCCCGCCCCCCTTTTTTTTCTAGAAAATAAATTTATCTAATATCTAAAGCACTGTAGCGTGATAATGCTTTAGGATGCTTAGTTATTTAAATTTGCTCTTCATTATTTAGTTTGCACAAAAAATTATTCTTATCATTTCATATATTTTTGTAGAAGATATTTACACATATCTTAAATATATTAACGCTAAAATTCGAGATTATTTCTTTTCTTTTTTTTTTATTTGAAAGCGGTATATAATTGCGTATGTAAATTACATACTTCGAAGCTATTGAGGAAAGTTTTGAAATATCAATAAATTTTTAATTTAAAAACATAATGAAAACTTTGAAAAAAAAATTTAAATTTGAGCAACAACTACCCAATAAGAAAATATCTATTAAATTTCACAACTGTAAATCCAATCGTCTGTCTGGAAGAGCATTTGCAAATATTTTTTCATCATGCGTATGGCAATTTACAAATATTACTCTACTCAATAAATAACATCTATATAATATTTATAAACACTAGCCTTTACCCGTGACTTCGTATGCGTGAAAATTTTGGTGTGTATGTGTAAGAACTAACAGTCTGATCACAATCTAAAATGTTATCAAACCATATCATTATGGTGCTGCCGAAAAAAGAGTCTGATATAATAAAAACCAAGAAACTTGTAGAACATTTAAAGATACACGGAGAAATTTCAAAATTAATTTATTAAATGCGTATCCGCTGAAAATAAGAGTGTCGACAATTAGAGCACACTGCTCATGCTTGAATTTTCAACGCCTATTGGGGCAAAGCAAATGCATGAATTTTCTACGCAAGTTGCGATAAAGTAATACAGATTAGAAATTTTTAAATTCCTTTATTCTGTTTTATTTTAATTCAAGAGTACTTCAAAATGAATTCGAAATATCGATTCATTAAAAATGTTTGATTTTAAATATTTAAAACACTAAGAAAATAAACAGAATCGTTTGAAATAATCGGTCGCAGACATGTTAGGCCTAACCTCATTAGAGTGGGAAAAAACAAACTGAAGTCTTAATCATTTGGCGGTGGGAAATGAGGATTTTTGGTAAGAAGGTTAGTTATTAATTAATAAAAACCTAGCCACTTAATTAACCGGAATAAATCGTAACCTATGTCCCTTTCTGCGATATAACCTATCTTTGTACTAAATATCATCCAGTTTCGTTCAGATGCTCTAGAATGATTGACTAGCATCATCCATCCATCCAAATTACACATTTATGATAGCAGTATAAATAGCTTAGCTTATAATATATTTATTAGCTTACAAACAAAAATCGTAGATTTATAAAACAGGAAAATTTTTACCGATAACATTAATTTAATTCTAAATCTTGTATTTTTTAATGAATTCAGTTTTTTTAATGCCTTTTTTCTGGAAAATCATATTGGAACTGTCTAACTAATTATTTTAAATTGAAAGTGTAATAAACAACTGAGAATTACGAATAAGAAAAATAAAAATTTCCGATTAAATATTTAAAAAAGTACTCGCTGACTCTTTAGGTATTTTGATGCTAGCACTGAATTAAATTCGATATTAAGATTTAATAATATTTCCAGTATATTATACAAATATAAATCATTCGTCTTAATACACATTTGCTACTATTTGCTTAGCTTTTCAGTCAAAACTTTTAGAATTCCACGAAGAATCAGTAATTGCCTAACTTGCCAAATTAATGTGTAAGTATTAAGTCCAATGGGAAAAAAACTTTTACTAAGAAAAATGCTTAAAACAAAAGTCACATTTTTCAACGGCTTAAACGATCAGCCAGTAATCACATGTACCCAGATGCGGCTGCACCAAGGTCTGCGTCAGGAGCTAAAGTCCTCGAAATGGGATATCACTTTTGAATTTCCGAGCTAAAAAAGGACAAAATAGAGCTTGTTCGTCATTATTTAGCTTTTCGCGTCGGTGGAAAATGACAAAGAAAATCTGTTGGATGAGAAACGATAACAGATCTATCCTTGGTGCGTCTCTCAACGAGAAACGTCTTCGGTTCTGACACGATTCTCCATTCAGAGGAATCGGTGTAACTAAAAGATTTAATGAATGAGTTTTCGTGTTCCTTTGAGAAATGAAGGATAACCATTGTTCGATCAGTATCTGGAGGTGTTTTTTTTTACTGCCATTATATTCTACAACTTTTAGTAATTATAAAATTCGCTTTTAATAAGTAATTACACATCTCATTTAAAACAGAGATTTTAAAAAGTGACTTTCTAATAGCTACAAAAGGTAATGAATTTTTAAAGAGGCGTTTACAACTCGTATTATAAATAACTGATGTTTACTTTTATCAATTCTTCATGTATTTATTCTTTATTTTCTTAAGTGGCCTTAGGATATTTAAACCTTTAAATGCTCGATCGATTTTTTTTTGTGTGTGTTTTCAATTGAGAGCCGAAACCTTTCTGAAAAATTTTTGGTATTGTACAAGGTTGCATGTTAAATAGTTTTAAAGATATAGTTAAAAACATGGTTTATGTTTACTTTTCACTCAGAAATGTTTGCTTTAAAGTCGTTTTTCTTAATACTACATTTTCTGACGTCGCGCGCAGGATTAAATCAAAATGGTTGATCGTATCAATACAGAGGGTCGACGTGGCCTGGTGATAAGGTTTCGGCTCTTGAGCCGTAGGGTTTCAAGTTCGAGACGCGATTCCTCCGAAGAAACACCGTGTAAGGGAGTCTGCTGCACCTTAAATACGTCAGACCTAAACGTTCTTCCCATGCTGTGGTGTGGATTGACTCAGATATCGCCCTGATCATCTTATCGCTGTTCAAAATTATGCGGTCCGTCCCAAAAATAGCCATAGTATTGCTTTACAGCGGGCCGTTAATGTAACTAAACTTATCGCATCAGTATAGAATATTCCAAATATACTTATATTCAAATATTTTTTTTTAGTCATACAAAACCAAAGTATTATTTAGTATACTTTCTCTTCAGTGCATGCTAATAGGCTAAAAAGGTTTTTAAACCGTTATCTTGTTTTAACAATATTTTTTTAAAGTAATTCTAGTAAATCTACTAAAATATTTATCACTTTGTGTTGTTAACAAGTATGTTCTTTGGGAGTAAATTGATGCAACATTTGTTAATATAAGTTGCTTATTTTCTTTAAAATTTTGCGTGCAAGTAAATTCTGTATTCGACAATTTGTACGGAATATGTTTTTTTCACGTATATTTAAATTAGTGAAAATTACTTCAGTAACTTAAAAATTCATAGTTATAATATTTAATGTTATATAAAAATATGAAAAAAATTAAATTCGAGAATTCTTTCATTAGGGAGAGCCGCGTTTGACTAATTTTAAAGGTCTGTTTTAGCTTTTAAAGTTCCTAAAGACCCCTAATATATTTTACATACCCACGCAAGCAATTAATATTTTCCAAACGAAAACACTGGATATTAAAAGACACCATGCGATCATTTACAAAGTAGGTACCAAATGATGCCATATTTTAGTTCATTCTTCTAAATCACTATTAGTTATCGAAATTTCATTTCACAAAAAGATGACTAGCTAACAGATACTATTTTTTGAAAAAATAACCTTTGCGAACTCTGAGAGGCTTTTAAAGAGAATATTCATCAAAATTTTAAAGTCGAATTTTTAGACAGCACCTGCAATGCTTTCTTTAAGCACATTTCGTGTGTGAGGAAGTAAAAATATAGAAACTTTACTCTCATATTAATGTATAATTATATATTACCTCATCTAAGTCTAATAGATAACAATTTTAAAATGATAATGTTTATAGGCCAGTTTATTATTAATAAATTGCTTACAAAGTAGATATTATTTATTCATAGAAATTTTTTTTTGATTTTGCACATGTAGGAAGCATTTTAATCGCATATAATTTTATTGCATTGTTAAGGTTAGACAAACGCCATCGTCACATGACAAACATAATCGCACCTATCAATATAACTACGCGCTATCTTATTCAACGATGTCAGTCACGACCCCTTTTAACCAGCAAAACAACCAATAGATTATTCTGTTGTTGGAATGGAATGTTGTTGTTGTTGTTGTTACTAATGGCACTTGCCATGGACAAACCCCCTGATGCATCAGTGGATTTAAGCCGAAATAAGCGTCTCTTGCTTGAAATAGCGCCAACTAGGGTCAAGAGTACGACTTTAGCTACACACTCACCACATTTGCTTGCTCAGCCCCTTTTTATAGGGAAGAGGGCACAGGCACGCGCCTCACAGATAGAACCAGAAGAACCACCATGCCCTAACCGGGACTCGATCCCGAGAGGCCGAGAACACGAGGACGACGTGCTACCTCTATGCTAAGACGCCGGCAAAAAGGGATTGTAAAATGTAAATGCCACGATGCAGCTGACTTTATTGTGATCTAAAAGATCTAGTTACTTATTTTTCATGGCTTTGGAAAATGCTTTTCCTCGTATTTTACATATTAAAGTGAAGTGTAATGAAGAGAATGGCTTTTGCGTGTTGTCTCTTTAATTTATTGAAATCCAGTTTTGATGCAGATCTGCAATTTCTAAATCAAAATCACCTACCAAATTTCCTTTATCTTTTGTGTTTTGTATCACTGATGTTCTCGTGCAAAGAAATAGATAATTTATCTTTTGAAAAACGTAGATCAAAATCATTCACTTATCAACAATCTTGGTATTAGGATAACTTCAAATGGTCAGGTCGGCAGATAAGTCTTTATATTCATCCGAAATTTGGCAATGTTCTAAAGTTCTGGTTATAATATCATATATTTAAATTCATACGTATAACTTTTATTCATTTATCTAAATCGTTACAATCTTAAGATTTTTTGCTTTCTTGCACAGGCGTGGACGGATTGAATTGCCTTTTTATCAATTTGTCCCCAGTTTAAATGAGCAAATAACTGATATAAAATTTCATAGGCAAATATTATACCAATAATTTCTTCTTTTGTATTAAGGCAGATTTAAAATATCTAATATTTGCGGAGAAAAAAATATAGCCTATAAATAATACTCCCACTCTTTTACTTCACAATTTTTTACGATAATTTTGATTAAAGAAAAAAATTGTATACTTAATGTACGAAAAAGTAAAAACGAATTACTGTTCCAAAGGTAAAATTCAAAGAAAAAATTCTCTATCACTGTCTTTTTTTTTTAAATTTTTTGAAACATTGTCATTTTCTATTGTCAACAGTTACATGTGAGAATTCCAATTCTCCCTCACAAAACGATTCAAGAGGTTGGGGAAAATGTACAGGTACTCTCAAAGAGAAGATCCATTTAGAGAATTAATTAATTAGCTAATCCGATCGAGGAAAGAGGACTAATCTTACTGGTTTGCCTTTGAAAATTCTGAGGAAGACAGTTTGAGTAATTTATTCTGTCTATAAACATCATGAAATATTGAACAGCTGAAGGACGATATTCACTCGACTTTCTTTCCTAAGACGATCGGAAAAACTAAAATATACTTATATTTATTTTTGCCTTAAACGTGCAGCGTTTATTAAGATGATAAACTAATAAGTAATTGGTCTTTTTTACAGCTTTTACGCTTTTTAGAATATGAGCATAAGTAAATACTTATGTTTATTATAACCTAGCTCTGACGAAAAAGTGGGCTTGACGTAATTAATACTTATAATCAGGCGAGTTTATTTTGACAGAGAAGTATGACGTATCGGTATACCTTGATACGTCAATCAAGGTATACCGATCTCTTTTTTTCATTAATACATTCGAAATAAATAAGAAGAGTGGAAATCATGCAGTTCAAAACAATCTTATTTATTCTAACCTTAATGCTACGCTACTCGTTCTTTTTTACTTGCTCTTTTCGCTGTCAACAAATGCTCTCGCTTTTTGAGATCATATATCAACCATCAATTCCTCTGAAATATGCTTTGTTTACAGAGCAATTTATAAAAAAAAGATTAAAATGAAATCTGCTATGCATATTTCAATTTATCATGTCATAACAATATCATGTCAGAAAGGCCAAGCACCACGTGCTCGTGCAAGTAAAATTATACTTTTATTCACATTCCCAAGTAAAATTATACTTCATTTAATAGTTTTATTGAGTGAGTGACTTTATTATTGCAAATGATCCAAAAAAAACTTTGTCTTTATTGTTTAAGAGAATATCCTATCTCCTATATATTTCATTTCCTATAATCATGTGCTCAAAATGACATTTTTCTCGATTTTATTCGCTATAGTCATTAACTTATTTTTTTTAATCAGAACTTTTGTAAATGCGATAGGAACGCATTAGTAAATGCTGATTTTTTTGAGATGCTCGTGCAGATAATAAAATTCTTATTTTCCCCCTACGGGTTTTTGTTGACCCCAACATCCTCAACCATCATGTTCTGACATGATAAAAAAATATGAAATCATTATTTTGAAATATCAACCTCTTCATAAATAAAGTTTGTGTAATGAAAATTTTCTATTTCGTCAAAATAATTTAGCTAACAAATTTATAAAAATATCGGCATTCGAATTTCAGTCTATATAACGTATTCCTTGAATTTCACGTCTGCCCTGGGCCATTATGATTTTAAAACAATATGATCCAAACAAATGAAATTCAGTATATGATTTTTACACCTAAATCATAAATATGTGTAAAATTTCAAGTCAAACCCATTAGTTGAAAAACTAACGATCTACTAATGTGTATGTACAATATATGATTGAGAAATAAACTAAATCAGATTATAAGATTATCACAAATAGACTTCCGATCATCCGACCAACTGGGTGGCACATCGAAACACTTGAATGACCGGATCACCGCAAAAGCAACACTGACGGGAACTGAGGCTGAGTCCCAAGGGCCATCACCGGTCACGGTACAATCCTTCCCTAAGGAAGTACGTCCCCTCATCGATGGGAGGGGCCAGATCTCCACCTTTTCATGTACTCACAAGGGTGGGAGAACCAACCACCATGCCAGAAGTTTCTCACCCTCAATATCGGTGTGTCCTCCATGGAACAGATTATAAGATTAATTTTGCATGAAGTCTTTTCACTGCACTCGTAAATCTTCATCGAATATAGGCCCAGACAGAATCATAACGACGTCAGCAAGGTAAGGTTTAAATGTCCCAGGCGCCAGTCACAGTGAGCGGAAACAGATTCAATTTATTGGAATATTTATGTTTAAAGTTTTTTAAAATAATATTCAATATTAAAGAATTTTTTTAAAATATTCAAAACTCAAATACTTTTTATTTTCAGTAATCGCTGGTCATCAGAAAGTAGAAAATATCCATTATGAAAAATTTGGAGGTTAAAAAAAAATCCAAATTAGGGGTGAATGAAAATAATATTATTGTTGCAGCACTTCACAATGAATATTTTTAAATTCCAAAAAAATTTTAATATATTATATATGTGATTGACTTTCCAACTTACTTTGTTTATTTTTAGATGTGGGCATCTCGTACTTTTAAACCTTTGCAGTCCGAACAATAATTAGATGCAAAATTATTCACTTAATACATAAGATCTGTTTATTGCTATGAAAAATAAATATAATTCTTTAAGTCGAATTTCTTTGAAAAATTAAACTACATCCCTTGACTATTATGTATGCG
The DNA here is from genome assembly GCA_026289955.1 of Argiope argentata. NCBI lineage: Eukaryota > Metazoa > Arthropoda > Arachnida > Araneae > Araneidae > Argiope > Argiope argentata. The sequence continues at coordinate 756,314 of JAOUZG010037308.1, forward strand.
TTTTTAACAATTAAATTTGAAAAATAAATAAATAAATAAAAGGCCAAAATGATCCACAGTCTTGAATGTCGAGCCACACTCGAAAGTGGACCGCAAAGGGTTGATATTTTTTTATCCCCAGATTTTTGGTTTAAAAATATTTTTTTCCAATTTGCACTAATTAAAATATGATTTTATTTTTCCCCTGAAACAGGTTCTCGCGTTGATTTGGAAATTTGAAAAACAAAATTTCGCCTCCAATTGGCAATCTGATCAGGGCTCAAACTGACAAGGTCAGTTTAAAAACATCCCTCATATCACTTCAGAGTGCGACATTCATCAAACATATAAAATCAATTCGCATCTCTCGATATAAAAATTTCCGGCTTGTCCTCTTCCGCACTTCTCAAGGATCACAGCCGACACACTGCCGGTTTGGTATAGCCCTGAAAGAACAAAATCATTGAACGCGTATTTTGATAAGATAAAATGCTCTTCCACGTCAAATTTCTCAACAAATTAGTGCATATTGATAACAAGGGATGAGAAAATTTTTATTAATATCCCGTTCCCGGCCGTAATATTTCACTGACATTTGGACTGTCCTTATTCTGCTAGGATGGAGCGTAGCACTTGTTGATAGATTGGTCAACAATTTCTAGTGTTTCATACGAAGAAAAAATTGTTGACGGATTGCTCAACAACTTTTCATCTCCCTAACCGACTTCCTAGATGAAATGTTCCGGTTTATATTTGTTGATGTTTGCTTTTGTTTATCTTTTTCTTGAGTAAAAACGTGCCGAAATTATTATAACTTTATCAACTGTAGATCATTCCCATTTATAACTGAGCTCCAAATATGTGATATTTGATTTTGTATGTTGCCATATATCAATAACGGATTCAGTTGCTTTTCCAAAATGATTTGTTTTGTTGCGCATGGTTTATACTTATATCAATATTAGATATTTTTTGCTTTTGTTTATCTTTTTCTTGAGTAAAAACGTGCCATATATCAATAGCGGATATTTTTTGCTTTTGTTTATCTTTTTCTTGAGTAAAAACCTGCCGAAATTATTATAACTTTATCAACCGTCAGTCATTCTCATTTATAGCTAAGATCTAAAAATTTAATTTTGTGTGTTGCCATATATCAATAGCGGATTTAGTTGCTTTTCCAAAATGATTTGTTTTTTTGTGCATGGTTTTTACATATATCTTAATATTAGATGCTATTCCTGATGTTACTTTTTTTTTACTTCTCTTGTATACATAGTATAGAAAAATACGTAGAATGTAATACGTAGAATACTTGTATACGTAGAATGTAATTAACAAAAAAAAATCGAACTCCTGATTTTGACGAATCTTAACATTTTATACTTCCAGGGCCCGACTTAGCCTAGTTGGGGCCTGGGGCAAAAACTTTTTGGAGGGCCCCTCTGCTTTATTGCTTTAGTATGTAAGAACACTCATTAAAAAAGAAAATGTAAAATAAAATTTTTATTCAATTTGGGGGGCCCAGTTATGTGGGGGGGGTCGAGGCAACTGCCTCATATGCCCCTGCCTTAGTCAGACCCTGTATACTTCC
>JAOUZG010037308.1:762883-782334 GCA_026289955.1 Argiope argentata
ATACTACATTTGCTTTACAAATTCAGTTTTACTGCTTAAAAATATTAAATGATTCATTATTACATTCTCTTACGGCTTCATGTCCTTTTGTTGCATGCCTGTGTAATTATTATCATTGCTTTACTTTCGTTCAATTCAATAGAGCATCAATCTCATGCTATGTCTAAATATATTATCTATTTCCTTTAATTTAATTTCTCAGAATAGCAGAAAAAAGGCACACGTTCAAGGAATTTCTCTCTCTCTCTCTCTCTCTCTCTGTGTGTGTGTGTGTGTGTATGTGTGTGTGTGTGTGTGTTAGCGTTAGATTAGATCTTTTAATTTAAAGCTGCTAAATTTGGCACATATATATTATAGAGAGTGGAAATATGCACCTTCAAACAATTTTTTAAAAATTACTAAAGAGTTGAACTGAATTTTGACATTTTTTTCGGTATAACTGTCAAAAACATTTTTGCATAAAAAATAAATTCTGCACTTTTTACAAATACTCAAAATTGCCTTTTTAATTATACCAATTTAATAATTGGACTAGTTTTTGTTAGATTTCGGTAATTTTTGAAAACTTTATTTCTGTTTAATTTCAAACAGGATATTGCATTGTTGTCTTGAAATTTACACCATTTTCAATGCTGCATCAAATACATAATACATTAATCTTCACCCACTGTTTGAAGCTGAAGAAGTAGAATCTGTTTAATAGGAATCTTCAAAGTTTATGAATATTTGTTATTTACAAGTTGAATTTTAAAAAAAAGTAAAGTAACTGTATTGCAAAAGCTAAATTATGGGTTAGGCGGGCATAATGTTTATAATATTACTGGACTATACGTACTATACCATGGGACTGGTTTCTGTAAGAAAAGGTCCCTGTGCACAACGAGCAGAATATCTGAAAACTAAAACTGTACGGCTTTAAAGTTGAACAATTTGGCAGGATTATGGATTTGAAATTGTATAAAAACAATTAACAGAAATTAAATATAATTGTCATTGCCGGTGAACTACATGGTTGCCAAAGGCAGATAGTGCATTAATAAAATTAAATGATCAATCAGGATTAAAATCAGTTAAAAATAACATTTTGTCAAATAGCATAAAATTAAGACTTTTATATTTATCAATGTGATGAGTTAATTTCCATAATGTCCCTCTGTTTACCTGTAGCTATAGAATGTCTAGAGTAAATCATTATTATGCTAATATAATATATCTAAAAGCAAGTGTAAAATCATATATCATAATTCAAAGTTGTATCAGTATAACTTATTAAACTAATTTTATAATCTCTGAAATTATATAGAGGGACAAATTCCTTATTATTAGAGGATTAAAAGATAATCTTTCAGATTTCATGTTAAAAATATGAATGAATGTTTTGACCTTAGAAGAAAACTTTTAATTGATTTATAAAAATACTTTTGGCAATCATTGTATAATTTTGAAAATTGTATACTTTGAAAAAAATTTCATTTAATTTTTATTTTTAGAAGTCATATTCTTTTACTGATAGTAAATGATTTGCTAATCTTAATAGCAAATAATTATTGCTTAAATAAAATAATGAGAACATTACATTCCCCGCTTTTTTGGACTTTAAATTTTCTTGGGTTGATTTCTGACGACAAAAGAAGGTTATCAAGCATTGTTCTTCAAACCTTATTTGCATTCGTTAACTTTTGAGAACCTAAATCAGAAATATATACTGATATATTTACCAGATTTATAATATTCTCAGTAATAACGTTGTTTAAATTCTTGTTATCGTAAAATTCGTAATGTTGTTTAAATACTTTATTAATGTTATTGTTGCAAAATGGCAGCTAAACCAAAATGGGAGAATAATTTTTCGAAATTAAATTATTTAATTAAAAATATTTTTTATGCAAATCACTGTAATTTTAGTTACAAAAATATAATAATATATATAACGGTTTATGGATTAATTAGACATTAGAAAAAAATGAGCAATTTCAACTTTAAAATATATGAATACATATTTTTACCAATTTTCAAATAAATAATCTGAAATTCAAGTAGTCACAACAAAACCACAAAGAAATATTTTTAAAAAATTAAATCAATCATTGAAATTAAATGAACGACGAGATAATAACAATAACGAAAATATTTTGAAAGAACCATTATATTAATTTTTAACGATTTATTATTCATAGGTTAATCACAAATTTGCGACTTGTGTGATATTACAGGAATTATTACAAATCATACAAATCTGTTATTAGTGCAAATCGTAAATCATTGTGTCTAAAGCTATCGAACTTAGAAAATAGTAAGCACCATCAAGTGAGAGAATTTTTCGGAATTTTAACTACATTTTTAACTAAAAATTAACCATAATATTAACATCTTCATAAACATTACTGAATGAAAACCATATCTGAACACTATTTAAGAATTTTAAAAAAAATAGCGTTTTCAGTCATACCACATTTATTTCCGCACCAAAAATATAAAATAAAATGACTATAAAACTAGAATTACTATTAACTTTTTCCCAGGAAAATGTTATAACTTTTCAAATTATTTTTTTTTTGAAATTTAATAGATAAATAAATATTTTTATTAAATTTTAATTGAAAATTCGGTACTTTCCATTAGCCGGACATGTACGAAAAATCGCCAAATAATGTAGAATTCCGAAAAATTTTCTTTAGTGGTTTTTCGCTAGCACCAATTTAAAGGAAAAATATTCTTTTTAAAAATTTGAACAATCCTATGTAGTAAACACCTACAATTTAGATTATAGTTTTGATGTCATAGTCTACTCTATTAAAAAATGTTATGTTTTTTACATCGCAGTTTGGATCTAGTATGTCACAGTTTACAGATATACTTACATCTTACATGCTGCTAATCTTTGCCAAGTGCATAGAAAAATCTTTCTAACATTATTATGTTGCAAAAAATCACATAGATTCATAAGGTAAAAAGCTATATAATTAGCATCAATTCACATTCCCTTGTGGAGTTTAAATTTAATAATATTGTTACGTTTTTAGCGTAGCGGGTTCGGATTGAATGGACTTTATTTGAGGACAGCACAAACAAATTTATTTACAGCTATTTACAGTTATTTACAGGATAGTTGATAGAGTAACAAATTCAGATAAATACAATCCAGCAATAATGAATCACTTACAGCGCAAATGCAAGTCTTACGCACAATAAACACAGTTTGCGAAACAGCTATAGTATAGCACAGCAACAGTAAATCCCAGCGAGCTCAATAACACAGCGTTAACAGCAAACGCAAACACAGCTCACAAATCCTTTAGTCCAGCGAGACGCTTTTTATTTCAGAGCAAACTCTCAACTAACTAACTCACTTTATGAGGTTGGTTTTCGAGGCGCCTAGCCCCGCCAGGGGCTTATCCTCGATCTTGGGAGATGTTGACTTGAGCGTGGCAGATGAAGAACTGGCATAGACTGTTGATCTGCATAGCAGGGAGAGGGCTTGGTGAGAGGAGAAAAGCGAACTAACTAACTCACTCCGGCTACTCGCCCTTATATAGCCGAAAAAGCGCGTGCACGAATCTCGTGAAAATTCTCAAAACAACGCTCACAATCTAGCGGCTACTAGACTATTCCTTTCGCCAAACCAATCAAGCTGGCGCGAGACTCCTCGCCAAACGTCGCTTCTTTGGCGAGTTTCCGTGCCGCTCGCCCGCTTGTAACAATATAATTTTACATTATACTAAAATATATTCATGTAACTGAAGCAAATACTCTGAATTCAAAATATAAAATCATCGTTTATTTTTCTACCCATATTTTCCACAAAAAAATAAGAGAAAATAAAAAGATAAAAATGAAAGCTACTATGCGTATTTCAATATATCATATCAGAACATCATTTCTTGAACGGCCAAGCACCAGGTACTCGTGCAAGTTAAAAAAATATTTTTATTCATTTTAATGGTTTCATTGAATGAGTCACTTTAGTGTTGCAAACGATCCAAAAAAAAAAAAACTTTGTCTCGCTTTAATTGTTCAAAAAATATACCACATTTCCTGTTTATTTCATTTCATATAATCACGTGCTCGAAATGACATTTTTTCTCGGTTTTATTGGCTGTAGTCATTAATTATTTTTTTTAAATTAGAGCTTTTGTAAATGGGATGGCAACACACTATTAAAAGCTGGTTTTTTGAGATGCTCGCGCAGATAATAAAATTCTTATTTTTCTCCTACCGATTTTTGTTGACGCCAGAAGACCTCATTCCCAAAACAATATCATGTTCTGACATGATATTAAATCTAAATTAAATTTTACCTAAGTAATTAAATCATAGCAAGTTATAAAAGTAATTAGTCTGAAATGTTTATTTCTTTTAAATTGTCAAAAAAATGTTTAAAAAGCAAAAATAAATTAATAAGGTTAAAAAATATTGATATTAGCAAAGGATAATCTTCAGTTGTGGGTATGTTTAAGCATGGAAATATGTGGGTTTCTTTTTTATTTGGTCATACTCTATTTTGTCTTATTCTTTCACATTTCATATTTTTTTAATTTGACTTCTTGTTATATTCATCGTCTTACACTAATATTTATCATCTAATTATTATTAATTTGCTGTATTTATGTGTTAACAAGAAAGGAAAAGAGGTTTTAAATTTGACGTTAATTTTAACCAAATTTTTTGGATGAAATAAACACATCTTTATAATTTCTTCCTTAACGACAATGAAATTTTGATTTGTTTAGTCAATATGAATTACTCAAACTAAGAAATTTATTTTCTCTAATTAACTAAATTAATTTCTCTTGGTAAATCTATCTCATTCCCTAAGATATTTTAGTATACCATTATAGGAAAGGGGAAAAAATGGTTCTCTAAAGTGTTAACTTTTATTTCTATAATTTGGCACTTTTTGGCCTTTGAAATAGCAATAAGTGACCAAAATGCCTTCGAAAATATTACATATTTTAAAGTTAAAAATCAAAAGCATCGCCATTAAAATCTGTTAATTTTACTCTTTAAATAATAATTTTTTTATTCAACTTAATAGAATATAGAACTTTATCATTTATTTGGTAACAAGAATTAATCACATAGTAATAAAAAATAATGAAAACTGAAATTTGATCTATTTTATTAGGCATTTTCTTTTCGATGACACCTTATCTGTAGAAAGTTCATTTTTTTTACTGCATTAGTGATAAAAGAAATGATTAATTATTAAAGTAGCTTGTGAGGTATTGTTTAATTATTTTATATTTTAATATAAAAAGTATGGATAACATGATCAAAAAGAACTTTTATCCCTGTCTATTCGCATTTTCTTTAAACATTGTAAATATACCGACACCAAATAGACACAATCTTAATTTTATTATAATATTCCTTCCTTCTTTCGACGCTAGATGACACCACGAAATTCGAATGTACAAGCGCATAGTATAATAAAAAATGCTGTCGTTTTTTCAATGAACACAAAAAATAATGCATCAAAAATATTATCCGATTGCTATTATAATAAAGAAATCTGAAGAAGCAGAACAATGGGTATTTTTCACTTCATTTTTAGTAAAGTGAGATCGTGATACATTTTCTTTCTTACTGTTTGTCTACTACTTTTCAAAGAATCCTTATTCTTGATCCTTTCAGGACTGTGGATTTTCTACCTTTCTATTAAAGATGTGTTCACTGAAAAGCAGCAATTATGAAACAATAGAATATTGCCTTAGTTCTGAAATTTGCCATTCTGTCACATTTTTGCAAAATATTTTTTGCTGTTCTGCAAAACTGAAGACACAGCTGTAGTGTAGAGAGTTTTGAGCTAATAGGATTCATTTCCGCTTTATTGCGTCAATTTTTCAGACTCAAAATAATCGAATCTAAAACTTAAAAATATCTGTATAGAAGGAAAATCTCATTTTTTTGGTCGATTGTATTAAATTTAAAAATGTTTCAAAATTATATTTCTAATTTTATTTATTATCTAATTATATTTCTAACAAAAAATGACAAAGTTACTCTATTGTATTATTTCATGAGAGTTGGCATCATTTAAATAATCTAATAGAAAAGAAATAAAAACAGCGAGTGTTTCGTGATTTGAATTGAATGAGTTTTGCAATTTGATAGATTTCCACTGTCCTTGAACTTGATATCTTTTCAAGATGCTACGTCAAAAATTGTCGTCATTTAGAGTATTAGCTGAAATTTACTTTGGGCGTTATTTCAGATCTGTCTTTGCAGTAACTTGAAAATGTATAAATCAGAGGATCGAAAAAATTTTCCAATTTACATTGTGGATGCTTTTACTGACCATTCATTTAGTGGGAATCCTGCAGCTGTATGCTTGATACCGCCTGCTGATGTAAGATTCAATATGCACGAATGAAAAATATTGAAGAAAACGTTTCAAATGTTATTATTTAAAATGGTGGCAATAAAATAATTCTATAATTACTTATTGCCTCATTTTATATATATCTCATTTTATGCATTCACTAATGTTTCAATTGTTATTTTTTTAAATGATGGTAATGCAATAATTCTATAATTACCTTTCCACATTTTATTTATATCCCATTTTGTGCATTTATAAACCCTTACCTGCTTTGTGATAGTTATAATTTAAATATTATGTGAAAAAAGTAAGAATTCTTTTTCTTTCAATTTTTTTTTTCAAATTACAAATAAATGCATGGATGATATTCCAAGATTTTTATTATTTTTCTCTTATTAAATCGATTTTATTCTTGAAATCATAAAATTTAGAAAGAATTCCTCTCAGGCTAACTTTTATTGTATGAATAAGTAATTTAGTTATAAGTTTTTATTATTATTATTAATCCAATACCATAACTTTTTAAAAAAACGAAATAAATTACTATGATATAATTTAAAACATCTGATCACTTTAAATGATGCTAACATTTTAAATTTTGGTACTTTTCCATTAGCTGCATTGCTGTGAAAAAAAAAGCCAAATATTGTATAATTCTGCTAAATTTATTACAGTGATTTTAAAGCAAAAAATTGCCAAATAATGTAGTATTCCACCATATTTTTTGGCGAGTTTTTTGCTGCCGCCCAGCTAACGGAAAATTACTAAAATTTTTCAGAATTTGGTTCAGTAAATGACCATTTGATCTGTAACTTAGATATAAATATGTCATTAAATTCTCTTTTTATAAATCAATTACTGGTCCTGAAAAAATGGATGAAATAACATAGATAGTTCCCATTTTCATAATGTATGTAGAATTTCCTTCTTCATTGATGGGCAATAAGAAAGAGCACTAAGTCATTCCTTGCTGTAAAATACTCTAAAGAGAAAACAAAATCTTTTGTTTGGTTTTAATCTTCCATAAGACATAACTAGTTGTTTTGAATTAGATTTTTTAAATATATAGTTGCTTTATTTTTTTAGAAAATTCATATTTTAACTCCCTTAATCCAATTAAATTTAACCTAGTTAAGACTTATGATTGGTAACTATCCAGAAACTGATTAAATCTCATAAGGGAAGCATACTATAACTTATTAATTGTATTATTATTATTTTTTATCAGTTTGTATAATGAATTTTTAAATTGAAAAGAGTTTGTCATAGAATCAAAATTTTATTATCTAAAGAATTCTAATAAAATTTTCAGCAAATTTATTAATAAAATTTGTTTACATATTCTAAATATATTTATCTATTTTTTATAAAGTAATTTTATACTATATATTTTCACAATGTAGGATGTTGAAGATTCTATAAAGCAAAACATTGCAGCTGAAATGAATCTTTCAGAGACTGCTTTTCCACAAGTTTTAAATGAAACTGATAATTTTCAGAATGGTAAGCCTAATCACACAAAGTTATTATTATTATTTTAGTTTTATTTTGTTTTAAAAGTAAAACATGCAATTTTCTATATCTTTAAAGAATGATTTTCTTATCGTTATCAAAAATAATTGCCATTTAACTATAATTACATATTTGTGATTTATTCAGATGTAAACAATGAATCTTTAAAGCCTCTAAATATATATATTAGGAGAAAAAAAATTGGCAGCATTCTATTAATATAGTATTAAATGATAAAATTAGAATATAAAATAATTTATACTTACAGTATTTTATACTTTAGATAAAATATTATATACTTAATAATGTATTATATATTAGTACTATACATTTAAATATAAAATATTTTATACTAAGAATCAGTTATAATCTCCTTAATAAAATGCAAGACAAGCCCAGAAAAAGGAGATGTAGAACAAACTCACAGAAAGGAATGTAAATTGGAATTACTTTCACCAAAAATTGCTAGATACAATCTATAATCTCTGAAGAAAGAATATGAATTATTTTTACTTAAACATTTATTATGAGCTCTTTTATTTTATATTGTTTAAGATTTAAAAGTTTATTTTACAAATTTTAATAAAATATTTGTTGAAGTGATTGTTTTCTTTTTATGTAGGTAAACGGTTTTCTCTAAGATGGTTCACTCCAACTTGTGAAGTTCCCTTGTGTGGCCATGCTACACTAGCCACTGCTGCGGTATTGTTAAAAGAATGCAGTAAGTGTTTTTATGATTTTTAATTCAGTTATATTCAAAAACAATTTTGTGAATAATTCTTTAGAAAAGAAGTAGTGTGTACTTTAATTTCTAGTCTTATGGCATAGTAAATATATTTCTTTACTTACTGCTTTCCTATATAAAATTAGTAATTATGTAGTTAAGATAGCTTTAATAGTTGATAGAATCTCAGAATTATTTTTTTGATGACTGTTTAGTGTTAATTGAGCAGAGTTATACAATTAGGAATCATCTATAAAACACTTGTTTTGATATAAATACTAATTAATGATATGAAATATTGAAAAATTTTAAATGTGTGTTCAATTACACTTTTTATTGTTTATTATGTAATAAATAGGTTTCATTCAATTGTGCCAAGTAACTACACATACTTTGGATATTGTTTACAAAGTTGGAACTGACATCCACAAAATAGTTTCTTTCCAATTGCCTAAACCTTTTATTTTTTTTAAAAAGATTATCTTTATTTTTTAAAAGTATAGTCTTATCTCTTTATATATAATACACGCTTCAATCATGATATTATATAGGCTATTTGTTGTTATTATTGCATTATAATAAATCTTGTTATTCTATTTCAAACTACAATAAGGACTTTTAGAATCATTGTAACAATTTAAATTGCAGCTTGGAAGAAAGATCAGCATCTTTGGTATTTGTTAGCTAATTAAACTTGCAATAACAACTTGAGAATTTGCAGCAATATTTTTCTATTAGATAATATTTGACACTTACTAAAATGGAATAAATATATTAACTTTTAAGGAAATGAAAACATTACCTATATAATTATTTCATACACCGTCAAATCTTTTATTAATAAAATTCTATTGCAGTTACTAGGTTTTCTGAATCTGTTACATTGTTAAAATCTTAAAATTATTGATGTAATGTAATAGTGCAAAAAAATATTTGAAAAATGTATTCATTTTAAACAAGTCATTGCTACAGTTAATGAAATGTTATCATTTCAATTTTATTTTTAATGCTTCATTTCTGTTGTTGTAAATTCATATTTATGCACCTTTTTCTTTTCTCTCCAAACATTGATTAAATTTCTTCAGGTACTTCTTTTAGTTAAAAATTTTAATTTCAGAAAAAATCTTTTCTAGATAATGAGTCCCAAGTTATAGAGTTTGAAACTCTCCGTGGAATTCTAAAAGCTGTAAAAGCACCAAATGATAGAATACAGATTGATTTACCTGCATATGAATCAAATCCTGTAAGTGTTTTCCATTTTCATTATCTGTTTATTTTTTAAAGTTATGTTTTTAACTCTAAATCTGCATTACCTTACATCTATTATTTTTTAATTAGATTTATATGAGTCAATTAAACAGTTTATACAGTTCAATAAAACAGTTCTCCTATTCTCAGTTTGCACAATCAGCAAATGCAGTCTAAAATTTCTTATTAAATTTTATTTCTGCTGCAAGTATTTGAAACCTCAAAATCAATTATATATATATTTTTTATTCTTGGATCTACTCTATTTATTATGAAGTTTCAAATAAACATGAAAGGCCATTTATTCCTTTGTAATACCAACACTTCCTATTGCCAACACCATCATTCTTATTACCAACACTTGGAGTGGCAGTAATAATGTATTTTGTTGTTCTTTAACACGATAAACTGTTATTTGTTTTGGATGATTGAGCACATCGATGAAGTTTACTCACTTTTTTGCATTTAAGGAATAATTTGCAATAGAATTATTACTGAGTTATTTTTTCTTAGTGATTTGAGAATATAGTTTTTTCTCTGTGCATATCTTTGATGCCTTATTTTAATTTTTATTTAACCCTAACCATTATTTTTTAATTGAATACCTTAGCAATTAAAATTAAAATATACCTGAATTTGGATATAATGACAACTATTTTTATATGTATGAAAATTCAAATTTATGCAACGTACAAATATATAATTTTTTAACATTAATTCAATCATAAATCAGACAATAGATGTGGGGAAAGTATCTGATAATTAAAAACTCAGATTCATTAATTTTTAATGAGGTCAGAATTAAATATCAAAATTAAAATCCAGTTTAATAAAAAATCTAGCCTTAAAGATATATATAATATAAAGTTTAATCCATACTAATATTCAGTCAAGATTATTTTGTATGCATATCAATGTGTGAGTAAATGATTAAAATTATTTGTACTATTTCAAATAAATTATTTCTGTAGTCTTTCTAAACTAAAATTTTTATTTCATACTTATGAATTTTTGTTATTTTTATGAAATGAATTAATCATTGAATTGATTTTTAAAGAGTCTACACCATTTTTGTTCATTCATATGACATTTTATGTGTGCAGATTTGCTGAAGAAATTTTTTAAAAATGTTTACTAGTTTGATCAATAGTAGATATTTTGAATAACATTGTGCATTTTTTGAATTTGTTTCCTGATAATCAAGATTTAAATAAAATATGTGTAGTAAAAATTCATTTTTTTCAGTGAATCATTTTGATTTGCCATTTGCTTGTAAATATGTAAAATTTTCACAAATCCAATATTTTCAAGTAAATTGTTTTATTAATTTTTTTTTCTCGGGATTCTTTGAAATTTAAAATTTTTGAATAGTTATTTATTACTATTTCAGGTTAAAGAAAAATATGAAAAACTGGTCAAGGTAGGAAAGATATTTGTCTAATTTTAAGCTAGTAATTGCTTCCTTATTTTGTACTAATCAATCATTTCTTCAAAAATCAATTTTTTAATTAATTTAGGCTATTGCAAAAGATTTACCTGTTGAAGAAGTTGTTTTATCATCAGACCTCAAAAATCTTGTGATTCGATTGTGTGATACAGTTACAAGGTAAAAAATGTTTTGATTTAAAATTTTAGTTAATCTCTTGACAAGATCTTAGATTTTCAGTTTTGAATATTTGTTCTCATCTTAACAGTGTATAGAAACATATCTTAAAGTCAGATAGTATCTTCATAAGCAAATCAATTATCTTTACTTGGTTTGTTTTATTGTATAATATACAAAGTAGGCAATTGCCTTGGGGCCAATCAACTTTTAAAGGTCAATCCTGGGAAAAAAAATTGTGGTATTTTGTTGATTATTTGGTTTTGTACATTTATATAACCATACAAACCTTTTAATCTATCTTTTTTGATTTAAAACTAAATAATATTTTAATTAATTATGGAACATTATTCTACTAATGCTCCTAAATAATTATCTGCTAGAATTATTTTATAATTCTGTAAAAGAAAGGGAGATTTAGGATTTAAAAATATGTTTGATCATATTATTAAATATTATTTAGGTTTTTTAAAGGAAAGTTTTTTTAGCATCTATAATTTTAAATTTTAGTTGTGCTTTTTTTTACACTTAAACCACTTTTTTAGATGATCTGCTTCTTATCACTTTACTTATTTAATAAATCAAATTGAATACTTAAAACTATTTATGAAGATATGAATTGACATTTAAAATTAAGTGTGCTAAATTAATGCATAAATAATGCGTTATATTTTAAATAAAGTTTGCTTCACTTTATGAAAGTTACATACTATAAAAGCTATCTTTAATTAACTTTTCAAATGCATTAATAACTATAAGTGATATGTATATGTTCATTCAGTAAAATTGGTAAAATATGTATTAATGGTGAAATTCTAAAATGCATAGTAATTTCAAAAGCATTTGTTTTTAAATCAATATTTAGTTGTTGAAATTGTCATGGTACTAATAAAGTTTCTACTGAAAAGCTTCTTGCAATAAATTAAGTATTGTACTTAAATATAATGATAAAATCCTATTTCTTTGAAAATTAAAGAAGTTAATGAAAGATTTTTTGAAGTAAATATTGCTTAGATTAAAAGATTTTGTAAATTATTTGACACTTTGGGCAAAACGTAAATAAATTCATTCCTGTAAGGACTCGCAGTTGGCTATGCTTATATTCCAAAATTTATCATATTAGGGTTATTTTACATAGAAATTTTTTTTTCTAAAAATAATTTAAATATGTTTAATAATTTTAAAAAAATAATTCTTTAACTAATTATTTTTCTAGAGAGGAATTCGAATCCTTCAAAACAAATCCCTCAGAATTTTTAGCAGCAGCTGATGGTCTTATTGGCGTGATAGTGACTTTAAAAGCCTCAAGTGAAGAATGGGTTGATAAAGAAGGAAATCACTATGACTTTGTTTCTCGGTATTTTGCTCCTTGGTCTGGTGTGCCAGAAGATCCTGTTACTGGTATGAATTATGTGTCTAACATGTTTTCTTATACTGAAAGTATAACATTTGAGTTTAATTTTTTGGTACTAATCTAAACATTATGCACAATATATCCATTGTTAAAAGCTTATGATTGCTGCAATATTTGTCTTTTTAAATTGTTTAGTTATTATCCAAATTACCACTTAATTAAATTCCTTAGATTAATTCACATATATGCTTTATTGTATTTTTATAGCTAAATTTCTTAATAAAATCTTCATTGCACTATTTTAATCATAATGTTTTAGAATTAGTCACCAGACCTTTTACATTTGGAGGAGGTTTTTTTTTCTAATCAAAATTAAAAGCTGTAAAATGCTTAAGACAAAACAACTAACTAAATTTGAGTTCACCTAATTCTAATGACTGTAGAAATAGAAGATAATTTCCTAAGTTTATCTTCCACTTTCTATTGCTCGATTCTGACAGTTTTCTCTGATTCTCTCCTTATGTATTAATTGAAACAAAAAAAGAATAAATTATTAATTTTGTTTAAATTTCCTTCTAAACACTATTTAGAAATGTTTTTGGTTATACAAGTTTCAAGACTATGTGAATTGTTAAATAAAAAGTAAAGCAATGATAAATTAATTTAAAAATGCTACCTAAAATTACAGAATTAATATATTTTTTATTTTGTAATGATATAATTCAATCAATTTGTCTGCAGGAGGATTATGAAATAAATTAATCAGCTTAGAGTATTATTATTTTTAATACTTTTTATCAAGATTAATACACTTACTCTTAAAATTATATACTCATAGTATTACAATAAAAGTAATAGCTCTAAAATCATTCTGTTGAAAAAAATTTTGCATAATCCCTCCCAGAGCTCCCCCCCCCCAAAAAAAAATCGAATTGGGGTGTTTAATTTCAAACTTCAAGCTTTGCTACATGTTCTCTTCTTTTTCAGAAGTATTTGTTCGAAAATATGAAAGTGTATGCAACCTTCCATTATTTTTATATCTATTCTAATTAAATATTTCATTCTTTCTTTTTATATCTATTTTTAATTTCTTATTGTTTCTCTCATTTAGGCTCAGCTCATAATGTACTTGCTCCATATTGGGCTAAATACCTGCAAAAGAATAAGTTTTATGGTAAATAACTAGCATTGCTTTGTTACATATCAGAACATTTATAAATCATGGAAGTAATTTATCATATAAAAAAATTGGCTTTGTAAAATTTTTGTAAAGTATTTCAAAAGCAATATTAGCTAAGAATTACTTCTAATTATGCTCTTTTAAACTATCAAATCAGTCTTAAAATCTGTTTGCATAAATTGAATCTGATTTGATTGGATTATGTATGACTTTTTTTCTCCATATCATTGTATAGAAAAGTGAGTTAATATTTCAGTTTAGTACTCTGTTATTCTTAATACCTATACAACAGTTAATTTATTTACTTTCAAAGCATGATATTTTAAAGAAATTTTTATTCTCTGAATAAACCTTTAAATTCAACTTACAATATACATAAGATTAAATTGTGTATGTATTCCATAGTACAGTGATTTTAATATAAAATTCTCACTTTTCAGCTCGTCAGTGTTCCCGTTGTGGGGGAGAACTTCATATTGAGATTCAGGGAGATAGAGTTCTACTCATTGGAGGTGCTGTTGTTGTAGTTAAAGGACAGATACTTATTTAAGACAACACCTAAAAATATAATTTATCCAAGAATTCTATTTTAATACTAAACAACAAAACGAATCAATTCAGACATAAATCAATTCTTTAATATTTATTCAATCGCTTTTTTTTCTCACAATAGAATTCTTTAAAGATTAATTCTCCTCCAATATTTATTGAATGGTTTCTTTTTTTCCCCTCCTTATCTATCAGTTAATATTGAACTAGTTCTTATTTCTATTTTAATTTTTTTTCTCCATCCTATCTTGCAATACCTTTTATTGTGTGTTATTTAGAAGCTAATGCCTCAAAAACCAGCAAAATGCAAAGATAAGTTTAAATATCCTTAGTTTTACTGAGCATTCCATGGTTTTATAATTTAATAAAATTTAGAATGCTCTGATAAATTTACTGATCTTGATATTATTTCTAATATAAAAGTTATCATTTTTCTTTTATTAAAGGATTTCTCAAACTATAATACATTGATCATTCATGGTATGTTGTCTTATATCAGTAATATAATTTATACATGAAAAATTTAAATTATTATAAAATTACTTTCTTAGCATTTTATTACATTTTTTTCAGATTTATATAATATGTGTTTCTATAACCCCTTTTTAATGGATCTCTCATTCATTAATTCAAGAAAAGTTTCATTTTTTGCCAAGCAAAAAAGTTTAATTAAGTATATTTTCGTCAAAGTGGAAATTTTTTTAACTCTTTTTTGATATTTCACATCTTTGGAAATACCGAATTTTCAGCTATGCTATTAATAAAAATTAAATATAACGTATATTAGTAAGGTAAAGTATATAAGTAATATCTATATTTGTTGTATTTAATTGTAACTTGAGCTCTGTAGATACTAATAATAAAACTGATAAGTTGAAATTGGTTTCAATAAAATTGATTCATTTTTTATATTGATTCTCATCAGTAATATTTTATTATTGCTACTTCTGATTAAAATATGTATATAGCATATTGCAATCGAATAATATAAATATTTTAAACTTGGATTAAAATATCAACATTATTTTACATACATTTACATTACATTTTTTTTTAAATATCAAACTGCTTTTTGGATTATACATGTAATTTTGACTCTTGTTTAAATAGAATAAAATTTTAAAACTAATAACCTTTTTCCTGTTAAATTTTCATTTATCATGAAAGAGATTTTGAATTATAAATATTTTGTAGGTTATTTTATATTTATACTATAAAAATTAATGCATGCTGAAATTTTCTGCATTCTTAATGAAGCATCAATTGCTGATTGTTTTTTTTATTAAATACTAATAAAATTTTAAAATGTAGTATAAATGCTCAATTCTATTAAAAATCAATAAATACTGAATAAATTGATACTTTCCCTGTTTAACTTTTTTTCTCCAAACGGTTTAGGAATTGCATTGTTAAAATAATATTTTATTATCCAAAAAAAGAATTGTGCACACACTATATATTAGTATGCAGGTTTTTTTAACTTGCCCTTAAAAGAAAAAGTTTAATTTGATGCTTTTTATCATGTAAAACAGCATTTCTCAACTTATTTGTTTTACTTATTCACTTTTAATCTTCAATTTATGTTCTACATTCGTACATAATTGTATATTGCCTTCTGTAATTTTGAGTGGAGTTAAAAAATATTCCCATTTTTTTGGTTTGTGTAATCACTAGTTCAATTTGGATTGTCTGGCAAATAAAGCCCTTTTTTTCTGTTAGTGGTTATTATGTGTTACATTATAATTTTTTTATTTGAGTATTTGTGAACGTTTTGTGTAAATTAGCTCTCATGGTATGTAAACAAGACTTTTTCAACGTTACTTTATATTTACATCTTAAATGAACAACAAATAATAATTTTTTATTATTTCTTAAGCCCTTTGTCAATGTGCATGGGACTTTCTACTATGACTTTCATTAATTAATCTGCAACAATTTTATTTGAGATATTAATAACAGAATTACAGCCTATCTACATGGACACATCTTTTGATTATGTATAATTGCTAACATATACATACAGGCACAATAACACTAAAATACAGAGAAAAAAAATGACAGTTATGGATGCTAAAATTAAAACAAGATTATTTTCAGAAATGAAGACTGGCCTTCCGACATCCAAAAAATTTATCAAAATATATCAATATCTCTTAGATGTTGGTCACTGATAATATTCCTGTTGACAGTACACTGTTACTGAATCTGAAAATAAAAAAATACACTGAATTTCTCAGAAATAAAAAAAATACACTGATTCTGAAAATAAAATATATAATTTTTAATCTTCTTTCTTATGTTCAGTTTTGCCAATATCCATGATTGCATAAATTGTTCGCTTAGTTCCTTAGATATTTTATGTGTTTCCAGGGGTATGCATATAACACTTTGAGAAACATTAATTTTATATTATCTGATAAGGAATGTTAGATTGAAAAAGTTTTTTCAAAATATTTATAAAAGCTAGATGATTTAAAAAAAAAATTGTAATTTGATAGCTTAAAATTCTATATAGGAAAATCACTTGTTATATCTTGAATTTTTATATTAATGAAACAATTAGTCCTTGTATATTGTCTTCAAAGAGCATGAGGAAGGTAATAAAAAAGATTTATGAAATATTTTGTTATGAAATAAAAAATTGAATTTTCAGGTTATATTTTTAAATCGTATTTGCATACTATTACAATATTAAGATTTTCTCCTTTATTAACTGGTCATATATTTTTTAAAGAAAATATATGGATGTTAAACAGTATTCAATTACAATTCTATACAATTTTCAGATGTTAAATGAAATGTTCTCCAATGTCTAAAGTAACCTTTTCATGGCATTTATTTCCACATGTTAAAATCATAAAAATTAAATATAAGAAAATAACATTCATATCTCATCAGATTCAAAATAAATAATAAAGCAAAAACATTCTTTGAGTATTTTTAATATGTATAAATGCAAATTTAAAAATTATAGGATTTTAACTTTGTGAAGAAAAAAACTTGAGTAAACTAATTGATTAATAATCATAGTTTTGGTATAGATATCTTTGTGAACAATTATGCATTGTATTTAGCCAACCTATTATAAAAGTATAGGATGGTAATATTTATTTTATGGAAAAGGGAATTGTTTTGATGATGTAATTAAATTTGATGACAGACAGTTTGTGCAATAGAGATAAATTTGATGTTAGAAGTTATTTCTAATATCAAAAATGAAATTCGTTATGAATGTCATAAATCAAATAAATAATTGATCAATTACGGCCTTGCTGCTTCTACTTGAAAAATGGATTATTTTCTGCATTCTAACGAAAATTCTTAAATCCTTTTGATACTTAAAATTTTTAATGTAATGCACTTCTACATTCTGAAAAATATTCGTAGTTATCTTTTGAATTTTATTATTATTATTTTCTCTGTTAGAGACCTAGAGTACAACAAAGGTTTAGAGGTGGGTAAAAGTTATTTATTTTTCTCTCATTCAATGAGAAAATGCAATTGTCAAAGAATTCTAGCACAAAATTTTAAAAACAGCACAATTTAGGCTTTCTCTAGGCCACAGAAAAGATTTTTTGAAAGATATGTTCTAGCTTATTTATGAGTAGATAACTCGAAAAACTAATGGGCTAGAATAAGTAAAATCGCTTGACTATCTTTGCACCATGGTTGTAAATTTCTGTCTTAATTGTAGAAGAAATGTAGCTTGCTTGTAAATTTGATGGTGTTATAGCTATATTTAAGAAATTCGACATATGATTTTAATACTAAAGCTGGTAATCTGCATCAAAATGTGGATCAAAACAGTTGATTAATTAACTTTCCATCATTCTCTGTACTTGTAGATATTGAATGCAATACCTTGAAACATAATAGGATAACTGAATGAATTTCGAATGTAAAGCTTGTGCTTAATCATTTGTATTAAATTTTGAATGAGAGCAAGAGGAAATTGCATGCTTAGTTCTTTAGACTATGCACCAAAATTGGACATAAATTGTGTTATAAATCTGGAAGTAAATCGGAACTGGATTGAATTCCATAAATCAATGATAGTTTTACTGCTCCCTAGACCAGACTTTTTTTAATGATTTGAATTTCTAAAACAGTTAATAAATAACTAATTAATAATTTCCAATAAAGTATTAACTTTCGCTAATTCATACTTTATTGGAAAGTAATAAGGCATCTATAAGCTCTTGAATCTCCAGAACAAGACAATCAAGTAGATTCGTGAAATGCCACGTGATGCGTAGATGACTATAACCTAATATATCGTAGAGGTGGGTCGTTCGCGAACGAACGGGTCATCTAAGTGAACGAACTGAATCGGGTCGCCATTTTCTGGATTAGTCGTTCGTTCGCGAACGACTGTGTGGACCCTGCTACATCAGTTCATTAACTGTGTGGATCCACACAGTCGTTCGCGAACGAGTGTGTGGACCTGGTTATTCCTGTTTACGAACGACTGTGGGGAACTTGCTAATTTCATGCCTGAACCTCCTAGATATAAGATGTTTGTGGTTATGTCCGCAAAAGAATGGGAAAACAGGGGGAGGGGAGAGGAGGCAGATGTTTCAATGTCGCTTAGCAAAAGACCAGTAGTTGACCTTGGGTGATTACACGGCGTTTAGCTTTTTTATCTCAACAAATTTTGGACACTCGTTTAGTAAAAAGGAAGTACTTTATGGGAGGTAGCGATAACATTTTTCAATTCCTGGAATCAGAAAGTGTGGGAATTTTCTTCTTCTTCTGGTGGATGGAGATGGAGGAGGGCATTGCCGTTTATTTATATTGGAGATTTCAGGAAATTTTAATTGTAAAAGATTTTGATTGAAAAAATGTTGGAGTATATTACGACTTTTCTGTTATGATACCAAATTTTACCTTTTAATACTACTAATTAAAAAAACATTTCAGAAATACTTTATAATACAATATAGTCAAAATGAATCAATT
>JAOUZG010037308.1:792334-849026 GCA_026289955.1 Argiope argentata
ATAATAACTATTTTCTACTATCTCTAAGGTAAACCAATGTATTTTATAAGATAATCTTTATCTATTTTGAAGTTTAAAAATATATGTATATATAGCAGCATATATAATATAAATTTCATATCTTGCATATTTTACTATTAATTCAAAATCTTGTATATCTCCGTGATCTTTATTTTGAATAATATCATGAAGATATTGCCCAAGTTTTATTGGACAGTTTGTACTTTTTGAGTAAATAAATAATTCTGGCAACCTACAGTAATATAGATATACACATGTTATATTGCATTTATATACCCTCTCAATTAATGAAATGAAGAAAGCAGTATTAAAAGTCTTTGTTTTACATTATTACTTTCTGCACTTCAATTTTCTACTGTGATGATAAATATCATCTTTTTTTTTATTCTTGTTAACTATAATTAAATTTTTATATTTATAAGCAAAATTAATATTTGCTTTTCTTAATTTACAATTTATATTTTCTAATATTATATGCATTCTATTTTCCTGAATTCGAGAATCTTGTAACTGTCTATTACTTATAAGCACAAATTTATTATGCAGTATCTTCTTAGTTTAAATATTGTCTTATGTTATGAGGATATTATAATATCACTGAGCATCTTATGTGTTATAAAGTATTTTTTATATATATTGATTAAAAAACATTTATTTTAAAGAAAATTTCTTATAAAAGTAAATTGTTGGTGAATTGATTTGAAATTTTGATATCTGTGATTTTAAAAACTGTATTTAAGGAAATATTAAATTGTTGCATTTCCTATAAATGAAAAGTATTTTTTTAAAACAACTTCTAGGTACTGATTCTGGGGAATAATATGTTAATTATTATATCCTTCTTATGTAATATTTTGTACATTTTGCAAAAATATAAAATTATAATTTTAATCTTATTTATTCTACAGGTTTGTTTATAATTGTTTTTGTTGCCTATTTTTATCTATTGTTCAATTTATTTATTCTGACTAAAACTAAGCAGATTTATATAAATAATGACTATTTTTGCAATTTTTTATTTTAATAATGATAATAAATTCATGTATAATTTATTTTTTATAATAAAATTAATAATTTTCATTCAACACTCTTTTCGGATTGTTGATATTTTTTAAGTTGTTGGGATCTGTAATGTAAAATTTATTTAATTATTTGTTCATTGCAGGATGCTGGAAATGATTTAAAACAGAAGATTGCTGCTGAAATGAATCTTTCAGAAACTGCCTTTTTAAAAATCATTAACAAAACTGATAGCTTTCAAAGTGGTAATTATACTTTTTATTTAATTTTCATTTTTTATAAGATTTAAATTAATCTTAATTATCACAAAATATTGCATGAAATCTTCATGATTTTATTTAATATGCTCAATATCTCTCATCATGAAGACTCTGTAAAAATGTTCTTAGTTTTATGAATATTCTTTTGAATTAAAGCATAATATGTTTACCAATTTTCCCTGCTTTTAATAAAATTGTTTTGACTTGAATTAATTTTCTTTCAATTAACTTTTTCAATGATGTAAAAATTTAGTTTTATTTTATATTAAAAAATGAAAATCTCTAATTATGGATATATTTGGTAAAAATTAATGTTTTGCATTCTTCTCATTTTTAATTTTAAAAGAAATTTGGGAAATTTATCATTGTCAAAGGTAGTTCACAGAAAGTTGAATTATCATGGTTACATTGTATTAAAAAGCAATTATATATAAAAATGTAACAAAGATCTATTGCAGCAATACAGATTTGGAGAAGATGGTGGGGGTAAAAGATTAAAATCAACTGAAAATTAATTTCTATAAATAAATTGGTAGGTTTGAAAAAACTGGTAATTTTTCATACAAAAGTTTTATGATTTGTAAAAAATATATAAATATTTCTTTTTTTAAATAGTTTTTTTTCTCGAATGCTCAAAAAATATTTATGATATAATTTTTTAACTTTTATATATACTCATATGAATTTTAGTTATTATTTATACTTCAAAAATTATTTTTGTAAAAATAAAAAAATTTCATAGTTAAAAAAATACAAATATTTCTTTTTTATATAATCACTTAATAATTTTAAAAAAATGTTTTAATTAATATGTGATGTAATTATAAATTAATGTAATATTTCTATATCATTAGGTAAACGTTTTTCTCTAAGTTGGTTTACACCATCTTCTGAAGTTCGTTTGTGTGGGCATGCTACATTGGCCACTGCTGCTGTTTTGTTTAAGGAGTGCAGTAAGCATTTTTTTTAGTTTGAATCTTAGAATTCTTATTTAAAACAGTGCAGTTTAACCTATTACCTGCACAATGCTGAGAAAGAAAGTAGTTAGTAATTTAAATCTTGTAAATGCTAAGATTATGTGATATGTCATGACAAGGTTATCATACAGGATTTTATGTCAATCACTTTTAGTAAAAAATCTATCAAAGTTTTTATTGTTAAACTGTTTTTGAGTTTCTTTAATGAATATTCAATATCATTGCAGTAAAATGCATTATTATTTTATTTTTAAAGATTAATTAATCATTCATCACATGATGTAAACAGCATCACACTTTAGATTTTGAGTCCTGGAATCAAGTATAGAAGAGAACATATACTGAACTAAAATTAATTATAGTAATTATATTACAAAGGATTATATGATATTTATTATATAATTTGTAATAATAATTCACTTATTATACATAAATATCACTTTTTATACATTTGTTTATCAATAATTAATATAAATGAATTTTCTGCTACTAGTGCAATTTTATTAGCTTACTTAAATATTAGTTTTTGTGCAATTTATTTTCTGTGGTTAGTAACATTAAATTGGTTGCTCTTTCTTTGATTAAAAACTGTTATAAGAAATAAATTAATGGAGAATATTTAAATATATGTTGCAAAATTTGTCATGTTGAAAAATGTTATGATAATATGATTTTTTTTTTGTACAGGGAATGCAATTACAATATGTAGCATGAACAGAAGAAAGCATTTCCTAAAATAAATTTCATAATCTAATAACCAATTATAATTTATGTAAAAAAAAGAAGCTCTGTTTAGAGCCCACTAGCCCTAGTATATATTTAGCTGACATTTAAGAATAATTGGATCTAAATGTGTAGAATTTTGAAATTTTTATATTTTTATTAAATTTATTAATTTTATTTAAAGAACTTAGTTTTTCGTTTTTAAATCCACACTAATAAACATTAGATTTGATTCTTCTTAAGCTTTTGTTCTTTTCCTTTATTTGCTTTAATTTCCTTTTTCTTTATTGTTCTTTTCCTTTACTTGATTTTAAAAGCTTTTGTTCTTTTGAGGAATTTAAAAATATGTTTATTTATCAAAAATATTTTTTTGTGATTACTTCATTCCATATTAAGTAAAATGAATTAATATTATCAGAGCATAGATTTTACTATCTTAGTGCCCCACTGTCTGCTTCTTTTCTCCAATTTTGAGTATGAGATTATGACCAATTAAAAAAAAGTTTACTTCAGATTTCATGTAGAAAGTCTTTATATTTTAAATTTGCAATGAGTTTTAAAAAAAGAAATCTGATTCTTGTATATTTTTATGGAATGTCATTTATTGTGAATGCAAAACTTCTCTATTTTAGAAAGAAAATAAGCAATCAAGGCTTTTCACTGACATTTTAAAAATCTTCATTCAATTAATTCATGAAATAATGGGGTTGGGAGAATCTCGAATCATATTGAAGAAGAAAATTATATATTTTTTCATGAACCGAAATTTGTTTTGCATCCTAAAATCTAGTACTATTGAAAAATAATTTATTGATGTTTAATATGAAATATTTAATTGAAATTTGTGATGTATTCCTTAAATTACCCCAAACTACTTCATTCATTTACTTAGTATGTGTAGTGTTTTTATTTTGATCAAATTTACATAATATTTAAAAGAAAGCAGAGATCATGATAATATTCAGAACATTATTTCCTATACATTTATAGTCAAAAGAAATTTATTATATTTGTATTGATACAAATATAAACACGGTTACAGTTTTAATGAACTTCTGGTATCTATTGATGAATAGACAATGAGTTATTCTACTAATATCAATACTTGAATACCTCTTCTTTCATAATTTTTTTTATATTTTCGCATTTCATTAAAAATGTTGCTTTAAAATGTCTGTTTTAAAATAATTTTAAGGATTGTTCCTCACCTATATTTCATATTTATAGATAATGAAAACCAGATTATTGAATTTGAGACTCTCAGTGGAATTTTGAAGGCTGAAAAAGTGCAAAATAACAGAATACAGCTTAATCTACCTGCTTTCGAATCAAATCCAGTAAGTTTTTTTATACCATATTACTGATGTATATATTAACAGTTTTATTTACATTCCATTTTGAATTGTTTGACAATATACCAGCACTTTACTAATACTGAAACGGTAGTTTTAAGTTAATACATTAACAGTCAATATATTTAATTTTATTTTCAGTTAATATTTAATATTACATACCTAATTTGTTAAAAGATTAATTTATGAAATGGATTAGAACTTGTTGAAACTTAGATTTTTATAAACTGATTGATTCAAGATTAGGATTTCTAATATTTGAATTACTGAATGTTTTGAAGAAATTAAGACACATTTTCATTAATATGCTAACTTGATTCTATGGATATAAAATTTATCTTTAAATCTTTATTTAAACCATGTATTCTGAAGGAACTCGTAAAAATTAAATGAAAATTTTACTTTTCTCCTAGGCTAAAATCTCCTTTTCCTTGCTTAAAACACTTATCTGATGAGATGGTTTTATTATTGAAGATAATCTGAATTTTAAAAATTATTTTTTTTTGTTACTTTTTAAGCCAAGTTCTTGTAATATTTGCTTTGTTATCTTGACTCATTATGAAAAGATTTGATGAAAGATTTATAAATGCTGTAGTTACTGTATAATATGAATTTTACTAAAAGTAATGTTATGAATTATTTAACGCAATATTTATTTTATAAATTATAGATATTTTTGATTTGAAATTTAAGCATTCATATATACGAAGTGATTTTAAAATAAATTCATTTATAGAATTTGTTGTTATACATATCAACCTTTTTATTCTTTGTGTTGATTTTTTTTGTATAGGTTTTAATTTTTTATTGCTTATTTATCATGCATCTGTAATTTCAATACATTTTAATTCTTTTACAAGAATCTGATAATTGATGTTGCTTTATTCTTTAATACATAACATGTCTAATAATTTGAGAACATTATATTTGCTTCTTAGGTTAATAAAATTGGTAATTTTTTGTAGGTGAATGAAGAATATGAAAAACTTGTTAAGGTAATGATGAAATGTTTCTGTTTTCAATTATATTTGTTATGTGTTTTATATTTTAATAAAGTTGCTGATTATTTAGCAATTTCTCATGATTCTCCTTATGTGTTCTTTTTAGATCTTTTCAAAAAGTTTGCCTGTTGAAAAGGCTGTTTTATCGGTTTCTAAGAATATATTAATTCAATTATCTGATACATTGACAAGGTAAGTATAATGAATAAATTTCTTTTTAATTTTGCCTTATTATTTCAGTACATATTTGTTCCATATTTCATTTCATTCTTTAATATTTAGATTTATAACAGAGTTGAGATACTTTATCATAGTTGAAATTATTTATTTAAAATAAAAATCATGTGATGCATTTGAAAAAATCATTGTTTACATTTTGTGTGTTCATGAAAATACTTATTTCTCCTCATAAACGGATGTTTTTAATTAATTAATTTTATTTTTAATCTTTCAAATCAGGTATCTAGACAATGTAAATTTTTTTCTTCTTTGTTAGAAATGATAAATTGTTTCAAATGTAAAATATATTTACTTTTAGTATTATATTGAACTTTTTAATATTTTAATATGTACTAACTCTAATATGTTTTAAAATGTTTCATGATATTAGTAATCGGAAAAAATTATGATTCCTTTTATATGCATATAGTACAAACATTATATGTGATACACTTGAAGCATTGAGATTGTTTATAACCTGCATTCTTGTAAAACTAATTTTGCATGTTTTCTTACATTTGTTGAGATATGCTTCTTTTTATTGTAATTTTTTTTCTCTACTATTAATGTGTTGGTGCTCTCCAGATGAGATTATTGGAATTACATTAACAGAATTTTGTACATATATACCTCAGAGAATAAAACTGTGTCAGAGTAATTTTTTTTAAATTTTAAACAAATTGTAATTAAATAAAAATTATGCAAATTTTAGAAATTTTGTTCAATAACTACAGAAAATATCACACAAAACTAAATTTTAAACTATTTCAAAAGTTTTAAAAAAATTAAGTAGTCATCCAAACTTTTTCTAATTTTCTCCAAGTTTTTTTGTATATATATATATATATGATATAATGTAATATAAAATCTTATTTACAAAAAATACAATAATAGTTTTCTGCTCTTCACCCAAACCATTTTCATTATTTCCTCAAATAATCACATTATTTTCTTCTTTTGAGCAACTGTGTAATTTACAAGATGAATAATAGAAAGAAAAAAAAGTCGCAGTATTGCAAAAGTTAGAAAATAAGTGAACACTACATTTACCTTCTTAATAGTGCTATAATGCTTTGAGATTAGTATCCACAAGAAAGGGGTCATTGTCATAAAACTATATCTAAATGATTGAACATAAATTAAATATGACCAGTATTCCTATCAAACTAACTGGTATCTAAATATTATAACCCATCAATTTGAATAAAAATAAACTAAATGACAAAGTTTAACATATTAAAAAATAAAACTTGATTTTTAAAATTCAGATATTTACCTGAATTTTTACTTGGTTTAGATCTATGTTAATTCAATGACACATCTTTTCTTCTTTTTATTCTATTGCCTAAAATATCCATTTCACAATTTTGGTTTATTTCTGTATAGTAATAAAAAGCAAATAATGTTTTTTATTCTTTTTATTAAAATTTAATTTTTATAACAGGTAACCAAACATTTTAATATGCACAATTTCTTTAATATATTATAAAATTTCTTAAAATATTTTATAAGTTCCCTCTTCCCCTTGTATTTCCAGAAAAGAATTTGAAGCAATCACGACAAATGATGCTGAGCTCTTATCTGCAGCAAGCGGTATAATAGGTGTCATATTGACTGTAAAAGCATCTGGTGAACAGTGCATTGATGATGAAGGAAACAGTTATGACTTTTTGTCTCGTTACTTTGCTCCTTGGTATGGTGTATCTGAAGATCCTGTTTGTGGTATGGGAAAAATTCTTTATTATTTATTTTCCTTGTATTTGTCATCACTTATAATTTGATATTGTATGCACTGTTACTTTCTTTTGATAAATTGCTATCATCAAATGCAGTTTAAAATTATTAGTTAAAAGAAATTAATTAGTCATTAGAAATTAATTAGTGTATAAGGTTTTAATATATAATATTGCAATCTGGTCAGTAGAAAGAATATGATAGTTGTATATCATGTAATACAAAAAATTATTTGCTTATTTTTCTTTCTATAAATATTTTGTGGGGAATACTTTTAAAAATAGTTCTTCAATTTTTATGAAATAATAGATTAATTTTTTTGTAAAATTTTATTTTAAAATATTTTTATAATTAACTTTGGAAATTATTTTTCTATGTTATGCAAAATTATTATGCTATATTAGAGTTTTATGCATATTATATTAACCATAATAGAAGTGTTTTGAATAACAATTGTTTTCTGAATTGTTATTGACATTTTACTAATGTGTTTTCTGTATTTTGAAATGTTAATGAATTTGTTAAGCTTTTATTTTAGAGAATTTTTTAATCCTGATACTCTAGGATTTGAATTTAACCCATTTTAAGAAATTTCAAAGAAAAAAAT
Source organism: Argiope argentata (assembly GCA_026289955.1). Classification (NCBI taxonomy): domain Eukaryota; kingdom Metazoa; phylum Arthropoda; class Arachnida; order Araneae; family Araneidae; genus Argiope; species Argiope argentata. The sequence goes on from JAOUZG010037308.1 coordinate 800,249, forward strand.
ATTTTTCAAATGAATTAATTATTATAAATTTAAATATAGAATTTGTAAGCTTAAATATTTCTTTTGAACTCTGAAGTTATCTAAATGAATAGAAAAGTTATACATGCTACTTCTTTAGACAAATTTTCTGGAAAGGCATATGTGTTTAAATAGTTGAAATTTTTTCAATTTATTGTTAAAAATATGATTTATCAAAAGAAAAAAAAGTAATTGGATTGCATTGATAAACAATTATTTTGTTAATTGTTTTTTTAGGGAATTCTTTTTTGTTTAGACATAGAATATATTATGCAGTTTCAATAACAGATTATAGAATTTTTTCGCATTTGGTATAAAAATGAAATCATATAAGGACTTCAATGTATCATTTGTTTGCTTTTCTGTTGTTTGAATTCTGTATTAACTCTCTATTAGTTATCTCTAATTATGATTAAAAAAAATGTGTGCACTTTGATGCTCTACTGGTAGACCATATGATTTAGAGCTATCAAATTTGTCATATATGCAGGGTGATTATATATATATGTATATATATATATATATATATCCTAGACCATTTACAGGAATAGAATAAAATTTCTTTTCTAGGTCTTTTGAGGTATGCACTCTAGAAATATCATATATGAAAAACCATTAAGTTCTAACAATAACGATTATTTTTTATATGATTCACCACATACATCTGGATGCCTAGAACCAAAATTTTTTTCCATTCTTGTAAATTCATATATTAGAATTTTTTTAAAAAAATATAATCATCCTGTATGTATTTTAAATTGTCAAAATGTGCACTTTTGAGGGATTTTTAAAATATTTTTAATCAGAATTCTAATTTAAAATATAGAAATTTTAAGTGAGATGAGTTAGAAATAGAGAGGTGTATATTACAATGAACATGACTGTGGAAGTATTTTCTAGCAGCTAAGTTCTCTATCAAAATTTTATATATACTTTGTTGTGAAAACCATTAAGACTCGTATACTATACAAAATTCTCTGAAATTTTATGTAAATCAATATTTCTGGCAAGCCAGCATTTCATCCATTAGATATTAGTCAGGCAACTAATACTTAATTGGTTGTTTTAATGTATTTTGATTGTATTATAATTTACATTTTTCTTGCAGATTTTTCATTTTTATTAGGATTAATTACTATAGGAGATAAAGGAAAAGTATCCAAATGAGGCAAATATATGGAATATGTTTTATCTCAATAAGATATATTCAAACTGTTTGAAAATTATTGTGACTTATAGTTTTAAAGATGATTATTTAATATGGCATAATCTGCATTATTTAAAAAAAATGTGCAAAAATTAATCCTAACTTCTTTTATTTGAAACTTTGATTTTTTTTCTTTTTTCGTTTAGGTTCAGCACATTCAGTACTTGCTCCGTATTGGGCCAAAATTTTAAATAAAGAAACCTTTTATGGTAAATAATAATTTCTTTTGTTCTTTTTTAATTTTGTATATATATATATCTGCTCAAACTTTTTTAGTTTAGTCATAAAATTATATAAAAACAATTATAGAATTTCACATTTTTTGTGAGCTGAAATAAGAAGTAAATTTGTAAATAGTCTAACTCAATGTTTAAGAAGTTATCATTCTTTGTTATTCTTAAGCAATAAAATTTCCATGCTTTAGATAAGAAAAGATAATGGAAAAGATGATAAAATAATGATTTGTATAACTAAATGCAGTATTAATGAATTTGTCAGATTTTGTATGTTGCTCCAAGGATTGCATAGATCAATAAGCAATCATTTCAAGTAATAAGCAATCAATTAGTAATATGTTAAGTTCAAAGTGCAATTATTTACTAACATATCCAGAAATATTATACTCTGGCTGTCTAATGATCATTCATATGCTTATCAGTAGCTTCATGAAAGAAGCAGTTTATCAGAGCGATATATTTTACATATAGCATTTTACATTGTGGCAAGAGGCTGACAATAAATATTCTTCAAGTCATCAAGATAATTTGTCAATAGATAACTGGGAAAAATGGCTTAAATTAATAAATCAAACTATCTGGTTTATTATATCAACAGCTAATATACTGTAAAAATGTTTATAGATTGTGAAAACCTAATCACTAAGACTGTTTACTCTGCAATTTTAATTTTTAAATTCCACAGGCTATTCTTTTGACTGCAGAGTTTGAATCTGCATATTTCTTTTTAAAGATGTATAAGATCCAACTGTGTTTACATGCTCTTTTCTTGCCTACTTTGCGTCTAATTTCTTATGCTGTTTGGCACATAAAGCTCCCCCCTTTTCCCATTCTAATTTTATCCTCTGGTGACTGCTTAAACTTACTAAATTCTATCACCCAAAGGAAATTGAGATAATGGTAAGAAATGAAATTTAGAATTATTGTTGAATGTTGTTTTAATTTTAGGACTCAATTTGTGTATCTAAGTAGAAAATATTTTTACTTTCTTCACACATAATTTCATTTTTAATATGGCAACTTGAAATCTGTTTTAGTCCGTCAGTGCTCCCGCCGTGGAGGAGAACTTCACATCGAGCTTCTTAAGGACAGAGTTCTTCTCAGTGGCAATGCTGCTGTTGTTGTCAGAGGACAAATATCTTTTTAGAATATTATTAATTATTGCTGTCAATCCAGAAGAAAAAGAACAAAATCTTAAAATGATAAAAATTTTGTGTCATGCAAGAAATTTGATTTTTAAAAAATCTGTTTAGATTTTAAAAAACATAATAAATAAAGCACACAAATTGATTCTGTTCCATGTAATATTTATATTATGTGAGCAAACATATCAAATGTGTAAGGCCATGTAAAATTCATTTTAAAATATTCATCTTGATATTAATATGAATTTATGTTGTTTTAGAATTATTGTGATAAATTCTCTCAATAATAAATATTTTATTGATAGATCTCAAATTATTGTTATTGCACAAATGCTTATTGTATTTTAATCTTCTATCACTATTCCCTTTACTGGCATGCTCTTATGTTACAAGTAAAGTCCTCTTTAGGGGAGTTTGAGAAATAGGATATTTTCTTTTTTTAAAATGGTCTCCAACTTATGTCAAAATCTGCAGTTTTGCAGAAATCTATTAAAAATTAGTATAAAATATTACTTAATATGGTGCAGTATCATTATATTAATAGAGTTGTGAAAATTTCAGAAAAAACTTTAGTAGTATATATAAAAAAATTAATTAAAATATCATATAATCTCTTACATAAATTGTTATCACCAAATAACATCTTACAATATTGTGATGATACAAATATTTTTATTACAATATACAATTTATTTCAACATTGATAAAAACTAATAGCATTAAAGTGAGACAATACATTAAAAAAATGTATCTTGGAGAATTCAGTGAATGTCAAAATAGGTTGACTTTAATTTTGTAAATATTGCTTGTAAACATATATGTTGTATAAATAACTTTTCTGAACTGTATAATGTCACTTAAAAATTGCAATTAATTAATTTTGAAAAACCAAATTAAAATGCTTAATGGTTTCTGCACTCAAACATTTCCAATGAATAAAGTGCTTACAACATTCTAAATTACAAAATTTCAACTTCTTATGTTAAAAAAGGTCTCAAACAAAAGGAAAAATAAAGAGGGAATATTCACAAATTAAAGACTTTAAAGTATTCATTTAAATGAAAAGATAGAACACAAAAATAAGTGGCTGAGTTAATGATATATATGCTTTAGAGCATGCATTTTATAGCATGTGTGTCTGAAATTCTCTGAAGTATGCTATATGAAAAATACCTCAAAATATTGCAGAATTAATTAGATATTCAAAGTTTTCTTTTTGTAATTGCTTTCTAAATCAGGATTACAATTCCATTTTCGTTAGAAGATAAATCAGAAGTATAGATGCTGTTTCAAACAAAATGCATATTTTGTTTGAAACAGCAAAACAAAATCAGCATTCGTCAGAATGTGCATTTTAAACTTACAAAACCTTTTATTTGTAAAAAATATTTAGACTGAATGGAATGAAGACCTGTTTCAAATTTATTGATGTAAATTTGTCCTGATATTATTCTGATAAAAAGCATTTTTTTCCCCCAAAGAACTTGGAATTCTTGAAATAAAAAAGGCATTCATAAGAACTTATATATTATATTCTGTTTCAAGATGTGGCTGTTTTATTGCTTTAAACTTCCTAATGTTTGATGTTTTTTGGGAAAGGGGAAATTCGGTTTATTTGCTTGTTAATGTTCCAATACAAAAGCAGAATGATCTTTATATGAAATCTTCTATTTGGTTTTGATAGCAACTAATGGATTACACCAAAGTAAATTTTAGACAAAATCCATTCTAAGGATGTCTTTCTTACCTTATGCAAATGCTAGAAAAAAATTTGCTTGTGAAAAAATTTTACAATATTATATCTAGTAAGACTAATATTTATTAAATTTGGGATCTTGTATAAATCCTGAATGAATTGGTGCTGGTGAGCAATGCTTACAAAATAAATATTTTTGATAAGGTTCCAACATTTTTACTCAATATATTGTTCAATATTAGACTTTTTTTCCCACCAATAGTCCCTGGTATGTTCTCTATCTATAAGTAACTGAAAATTGAAATGTATTTTGAATGCCTTTTTTCTGATTAATGGAAACCAAAATTTGACATGGAACTACAGTTTAATTTAAGTTATTGCATTTATAAAAACATTTACATGCATGCAGAAATACTGATTGATGATTTCGACTGATTTGGTTCAAAATATAATAAGATTTCTGTACTAAGTTTTATTTTTCTGGCTCATTATGTTTGTAGTGATTGAATAAAGTTATGCTTGGACAAGCAGATTTCCTCCAATTGTCCAAAATGTTGAAATTTACTAATTTGTTTACAAACAATGTACCAAATAACAAAGGTCTAGCTCAAAGGGTTTCAAGTTATTATTTTCACAAGCAGGTGCAATGTCAAAATTCCATTTTGTTGGTTTTGTTGGCGTTGAAGGTTTATCGCCAAATTTGAATCCGCCGCCAATAAGTTACTAAACCGTTGGTGTCGACGGTCTAAACGGTATCAGAAAATGTTTAACATTTTAAAATAGTGTAAATATTATTTTTATGTATTATAATGTTTCTAAATATTAAAAACACAGAAAATATCGGAATTTCTCTTAATCTTTGTTTGAATGAAATTTCAAAATATCTGACTCACGTGCACATTCCCACCCAAACAAATGCTAAATTTAGTAACTCAGTCAAACGATCACCAGTTTATGTAGGCTTAGCACCAACATTACACATATTTTCTTTTGTTATTAGAAACGCTTTAAAAGTTGCTTTCGATTCTAGCAACATTAAAGAGTGGGGAAAAAATTATTGTCGCAATGTGTACACATATAAACTTTGTCATTATAACAGAAACAAATATTGGCTTTAAAAAAGTTATTGTAATTGTAACTCTTTGAAAATCTATTTCATATTTAGAGGGCCCACGCCCCACGGGGGGGGACGTCTCGCAGGGGGGCAATTTGAAAATGGACTTGATACACCTTTCACTCTAGGCCATTTAAATGCTATGCTAGATATCAGTGCCAAGTTTTAAGAAAAAAAGCAAATTTTTAAATAATAATTAGGGATAATTTCATTTGACGAGACCCAAATATCAAGTGGATGATTGGTGGCGTCGAGATTGCTTTTGCCGAGGAGATGATTCGGTTAAAACTTTATTTAGTAAAGTTTTAATTTAAAAGGTTCGATGGTATGGGCTTTGTGAGGAAATGGAAATCAAATACCCAAACTCATCCAAATGTACAAGAAAACTATTACTACCGTTTCCATCTTCATTTTAGCTGAATGTGGATTTAGTGCTGTAAATGATTCACTGTTAAAAAAAAAGAAGAAATCCGCTGGATATAACACAACATGGGGATTTGAGACTAAAACTAACCAAATTGGAAACTAACATCAAATCTCTGTGCAGCAAAACATCAAGCACAAGGATCTCACTAAATTATAAACGCAAATTAATATTTAAAAAATCAGTATTAAATTTATTTGAAATTCAGTTTTTCCTGAAATATGTATATGTATTGAAATTTTATTTACTTTGTTTTGTTAACAATGCCATAGTGATTTATTCCTAGGATCCATCATTTATGTTTCTTAAGTAAACAAATCAAATTTTTAATGTTAAATATTATGTATGTTACATGGGAAGCGTGAAAACTTTAGAAAGGTTAAAGCTGGGCATGGCACAAAAAAAGGTTTGAAAACACTGGTCTAATCTATTAAATGTTGTCGAATGTTTTCCATTATTTTTAATAATTCGTATCTCGTCACATAATTTGGAGATAATATGCCATCCTTTTACCATCATCATGTGAACAAAAAATAATGGAAGATGAAAAACATAAAAGACGCGTAATCAGTTTTTGTTTGATATCTGAAAACATTTGGAGCTTATCATTCACAGTCGGGTATATGTTTTGCGAAACTAAAACTATTGTCATGTTACGGACGGAAACAAACATGGACTGATAAAAATCACTCTCATCGGTACTCGTTTTTCAGATCTATCTTATCTTGGATTTCCTTCTGAAAGTTTTGTCGCAATCTATCGCATAGTAAGAACGCTATCGACGAATCTCGGAAGTCCGAACTTTAACTTCAAAATGAATAATTCTAAATCGGAGAGAGCGAAATTCTTTCCGATTTATATTGTGGATGCTTTTACTAAACGTCCTTTTTGTGGGAATCCCGCTGCGGTGTGTCTGTTGCCATTCGACGACGTGAGTTTTCTTTTTATATCATTTCATAAATGAAGCCGATTAACTTTAATTATAGAGCAGAACCCTGCGTTTTTAAATTTATAAAGAACAGTAAATCGCTCTTATTCATTTCCCTATGTAAATTTAGTTCAGTTTCTTATTAAACTATCAAATGATAACATTGAGTACAATTTTTGTTTTACTTTCTTATTTATGAAATATAGAAAAAAATATTGTTATAGTCGAAATTTTTTTTCGAAAACTAGATTTTGAAGAATTTTTATATCACAATATTTAGATGAATGTTCACATTACACCATTTAGATGAATATTCACATCGCAACATTTAGAGGAATCTTCACATCACACCATTTAGAGGAATCTTCACAATATTTAGAGAAATCTTCGCATCACAATTTAGAGGAATCTTCACATCACACCATTTAGATGAATCTTCACACCACACCATTTAGATGAATCTTCACATCACAACATTTAGATGAATTTTCACAAACACGCATTTTTTTTTAAAAATAGTAAGTTTGTTAGTAAACACGGTAATGTAAAAACGATATGGGTTTGATGAGTGGCATTTTATACATGGACTGCCGACTTAATTTATACATTTCTATCAAATTTGGAAGGAAATTCATTTTGAAGAAGTGTATTTGTTTCAAATACATGTAAACTCGATAATTACTAAGTGTAAAAAGTTTTATGTATAAATTTTAGTACATAGGTCTTGCATTCCAAATACAGTTTCTTATCAAATACATCTTTACAGATTTTAAAATCGCCAAGTAAAACAAAGACCATTAAAACTCACAAATACTTGATTTGTTTTCCCCAAAAAAAATTTTTACGTTTTGTTAAAACATAAAAAAATTAACTATTGAATGACATCAATTTAGTTCCTTAAAAATAGTAAATTCGTGGAAATTTTTTCTTGAATCTACCAATTTTTAAAAACATTAGTTATTAACAATATTGATGTTAAATTATAGTTATTAATAATAAATAAATATCAATTATTAGTTATGATATACGTAATTTTCTTAGCTATATTTCATTGTTGCAACTATTTTGATTATTGCATCAGATATTGAGTCGTGTAACTTTTTTCTATTGTTACAAGCAAAATAAAAAAAAGAAGAAAAGATTCCGTTTATTATTGTGTTGATTGCATACGGAAGAAGAAAGGGAAAGTTCAGTGTCGCGAAAGATAACATGCTTCGATAAATTAACCGAACAGTTACACTTTAATGGCAAAATGATGCCGTGGCGATTAATTATATTGGGAATATTCAACTATACAATAAACGATACATGAACAAAGATATTAAATTATTACGATTCTACTGTCTATCACAGTTTGATGTTTAGAACTCTTTTTATGCGAATCCTAAAGACTAAATTTATGAATAAGAGATTTAAAGCCGGCGTCCTGGTCTTCCCTAGGATCTAGGCCTCCCGGATTCGCGTCCTGGTTCGGGCCCGGTTGTTCTGAGGGCCGGGTGGTAAGGTCTCGGCTTGTGAGCGGTAGGGCTTCGTGTTCGAGACCGGATTCCTCTGAAAGGATTTGGGTCTGTAGTACGTTAAATCCACCAGGGTCAAACGTCCTCCTGCTGGTGTGAAGCGGAGAGAAGGGTTCCAGCTCAGGTGTCACCCTCGTCATCCTACTACGGCTCAAAATTACGAGGTTCGGTTTGAGTTCCTTACCCTGTGTTTTATCTTTGATATATGTGGAAGAACCCCTTGTAAAAAGAGGTTGTGCAAGCGAGGGTGTGAGTGCCATCTTCATATGAGCTGAAGTCACACTACTGTCATCCGGTGCTCAGGGAACTCGGCTCAGAGGGCTTGTCTATGGCATGTACCATTAATAACAGCAACAACAGAAATTTAATAGAAATTAAAACGCAGCTATTTATTTCGGTGGATTAGCTTGTTGCAAAAGGTAGATAGCATGCATTCAAATAAAATTTAAATACATAAAAAGTTACAATAAAAAATGTAATATGCGTATTTTTATTATTTTTTAATTTTTTATGAAAGGGTAGATATAACAATAACTGTTAGCAGTAATATGCATTGCAAGTTTAAAGTAATTACTCAATTTTTTTTATATAAACTGTTAAATATTTCCCTAAAATATTTATATTTTTGGACTTGCTTATCAATAAAATCGATCTATTGTCGAAGTGGTCTTTTCCAAAAAGTTTTATTTGATTTTGAGAAATATACTATTTCAAGGCTTTTGTTTAAATATGAATTTATGGATAAGATGTTGTATTAGATTAGAAATTAGGATATACAAAATATACGTTGGAATCGATGGACAATATTTTTTTTTCGTATTTTATACTCAACACATGGGGTATCTGCATTTCTTATCGTCACTATACATATTAGGGAAAAAAAATGGTGCAGAATCCTAGTGGCTTAGGAAGGATAAAGAAGAAAATGGAGCATAATGTTTTTGGCTTCATTGGGTATATTTGCAATTATAAAAAAAATGCGTATATACATAACTTAATTTTAACACCATTCATAAAATTAAATTTTCTACCCAATTAATTGCGCCGGGATAGTCTGGTTAGTAGGGCGGTGAATTCACATTTCGTGGGATGTGAGTTCGAACTTTGCCAACCGAAGACTCTCCGTGTATGGTGACTGGTGTTCGTTAAATTGTCGTGGACACAAAGTCATCCATGTCGTGAGTAATACCACTGGGAGCACTGGGTCAGAGGTGATCGTTCTCTGTTCCAGATCTAAATTACGGTCTGTAGATGAATGAAGTCCGCTCAGTAAAAAGGGTTTGAGGCGTAAGTGAGCTAGAAGGCTAGACTTCTGCCCTCAGGTGCTCTACACTTTCGAATTAAAATAAGACAGAAGAAAGAAAGTTAAAAATTTCTAATCTATATTGCGTTACACCAATTGGTGTAAAAAAGTAACGCATTTTGCATTGCCACTATTCGCTTTGAAAATTTAATGCTAGTACAATTTTGGGGGGAATTATTTAAAGTAATTGCAATTGCTAGTTCGGAATAGATTGATTGGTAGGGCTTTGGATTCGCATCTCTTGTGCTGCGAGTTCGAAATTACCAGCTGAAGACTCTCCGTGTGGTAAACGTTAAATCTGGCGTGGAGAGTAATACCGCTAGTGGTACTGGGTCAGAGGTGATCGATCTCTGTTGCGATCCGTAGATGAATGAAGGAAATGGATGAATAAAGCCCGCCTCGTACAAAGGGTTTGTGACGCGTGTGAGTTAGAAGTCAGACTTCTGTCCTCGGATGCTTAAGAGTCCATACCCTCAAAAGCTACTGCACCTCTCCTTCCGTTGTAAAGTGTAACACGAAAACAACAACAAAAAAATCCAATTATATTCAATCTTAAACATTTTCTTTTGCGGATTGCAAGAATTTACCTCTTACTAGCAAGATATAATAATGGCAACTTTCACAATCTTAAACTGTTCGAAAGCAATTCTTAATTTTGGTTCCATTGTTACCCCAGAAAACCTGAGACCCCTTTCTAAAATGTTAAAGGGTCGCAAATTTGCTTTTTCGTTCTCGGATATCAAATCTCTTTGTTAATTCCTCTAGTGATTAATACAATTGTATCTATCTTCTTTCATTGTTTTGTAGCTATAGCTTTTGCTTATTTTCGTAAAGTCTGACAGATAGAATTACTCTTAACCGATTTTATTCAAAATTCACAAATTTGTTGTAAAGACCGTCTACCAGATTCCAACCGTCTAGTTCAAGTCGTTTTTGAGTTCTCTTTGTTACAGTTGGACATTTTTCAAAAAATTGTTTTTTGTATTCACGGAAATTAAAAACAGAGAGATTTGTCAAAATCTCTTACACGATTTATTTTTTATTTTCTCTATATTACATATAAGAGAAAGTAAAAACGGCTTTCCGGATAGTCCGAGAAGATTATGGGCGAATCTCACTTTAAATTAGCTAAATCACCAAAATTCTCGAAGTTTCCAGTAATATCTATTTTGTCGCCAAATACGTCCCCAAATGGTCGCCAAGATCTGAGACTTTTGACTTGGCACCCGATCAGCACCCACAGGGCTGATCATAAAGCAGTATTTCCAGTCATTCAACTAATCATGCTGGGGTGTAGCTTTACAGGTTTGTAACAATATTTAAATCAATTTATTATCTATGTTGCTTCACAGCAAGCGTGCACACACAGAGATAATTCTAAAAAAGTGTAAAAACGTTTATTTTCCTAAATATAGCACTTTGAATTTTTATATTAACGAAGGGTGGGTGAATGTAAAAACTGCAAGGATTTGAGCCAAAATACAATCCGAACTTGGCGCTTTCAGATTTTTATACTTGGACCTATGAAGAGATTGAGATTTTAAAACTCGCTCTGCGATGAGAGAAATGCCTCAACATGAATGGCAGTTATAATAAAAAGTTATAGATTGATAATACTTTTATTTCCGCTTTATTTTGTCATTTATTACATTTTTTTTTATTCATGGGGTTCAAAATAATGTGTATTAATTATTAATACTTCCTTATATTATGAAAATAATTAATATTTTTTTGCCTGAACAATCAAATATTATCAGCCAGTATTTATGTGTTTTTAACATATTTGTGAATATAATGCTAGAAATATATTACTCGTACTATGATTAATTAAATTTTTGTCTTTTAGGATGCAGATAATGATATGAAGCAAAAAATTGCTTCTGAAATGAATCTTTCAGAAACTGCTTTCTTGAAACCGATAGTGGAAAGTGACACTTTTCAAAGTGGTAAGCACACAGTTGGTTCTTATCATTCACTGGACGCCTTTGTTGACCAGCCGATTCGCCTAACATAATGCTCATTAAAATTCTAATAATTGAATATTTTATTTAACTTTTATTTTAATAGTCTCTTCATCAAAATATTTTAAAGGCAATTTTAATAGTCATATATTTTATTCATAATACTATAAAAGCTTTCAGCCATAACGTAATATGTATATCTCTAATTTTCTGTTAGCTCCCGTAGAATTTATGCTTTAAATAAAAGTGGAAATGATTGAACTGCAATTAATATACGAATTTTTTTACTAAAAAAAGCATTTAAAAAAAATATATGAGTGCTGAAAACAGAATCAATGAGCATTTAAACCTTATGAGCAATAAATATAATTTATGTAATACCTCAAGAATTTTTCAACAAAATTGTCTCAAATTCCTCATGAACAGAAAGGCATCTAGCACTAAAGGCATCAAAACACCAAGAAAAGGCATCAAACACTAAGAAAATAAACAAAATTGTTTGAAATAATCGGTTGAAAAAGTTTTAAATTTAATGTCGTTAAAGTAAAAAAAAAAAAAAAAATCTTACTTAAAAAAACGTACTTAAAACCATAATTATATACGAAAAATATGTAACTAACATAAATACAATTACAAAAGCATACCATTAACATAAAAATCATTTATTTACAGTGTATGCGTGAAATAAAACAAAACCGTTAACCGATTAATTAAAATCAATTCCGCATTTGTTGAAAATACAGTTGTCAACAATCGGAACACAATGAATGAATTTTCAAATCCAGTTATGGAAACACAAATGCGTGAATTTTGTACCTCAGTTGTAGTAACTCTATGTAGATTAGAAATTTTAAATTGCTTTTATTTTGTTTTATTTTAATTCCAAAAGTACTTCAGAATGAATTTGAAAGGGCGTTTAATTAACAGTGTTTAATTTTAAATGCATTAAACATAAAGAAAATAAGCAGAATCGTTTGAAATAATCGGTCGAAAACATGTTAAGCCTAACCTCGTTAACGTGGGGGGGGAAATTGTGGTTTGAATCTTTTGGCTGGAAAGTTAGTTTTTAATTAATAAAAAATTAACTACTCAATTAATTGTGATAAATAGTAATCTATTTCCTTTTCCAGACAATAATTTCTCTCCGTGCTAAATTTCATCCAATTCCGTTCATCAATTCTGGCGTGATTCACAAACACAGATTCATCCATCCAAACTTTCACATTTATAATAGTAGTGTAGATTAAATTCAAGGCAATCTTTTCCTATCATTCAAAAGGCATTTGTAAATGTAAATAATTAAATTATGTTTTCTGCATTAGTAAATAATGCTTCTGTATCAAAATATCAGAGTATATTTTTAGTAAATTATATAATAAAAAAATAAAATAAAGTGTTGTAATGATAGCATTAAAGTGTCGTAATAATGATATTAAAGTGTTGTAATAATAACTTTTAAGGGCTGTAATAATGCACAATGAAATACTCAAAATAAAAATATAAAATGTTATAATGGACATTAAATAATAATGTTCACGCGCATCTCGCGACTCAATTCAATTACTTGTCGCGAGCTGTATATATATATATATTTAAATATTTCTTATTAATGTTCACGCGCATCTCGCGACTCAATTCAATTACGTGTCACGAGCTGTGTATATTTTTATTACTATATTGTTCTATGAATTTATAATTGTGTTTTAATAAAAAGATGGTTGTTTTTTAAAGTGGTGTGATTTTATTTGAGAGTATTATTTTAGAGATCCTTAACCCAATGAATGTGTTATGAGGAGTATTAATATGGTCCGTCGATGTGTTGAGTGAAGAAATAACATTTGGTCCGTATGCGAGCCGGAGAAAGAGGTACGACCTTTGGAATTTTGAATTGCTGGTTTGACTTACATTGGAATCAAAAGGATCGAGATATGCGATAAAATTTAATATGGTGATATTTTTGGAGTATTGAGTTATACAATTTCGGCTAAAGAGATTAAGGTGAGATATTCATAATTATTGTGATTTAATTGTGGATTATTTGTTGTTTATGTGAAATTGAATTTGATATTTTGTATTGATATTATATTGTGTAAGAAATAGTTGTAGTGTGTTGATATTGTTATGAGAATTTAGTTACTTTTGCTTAAGGATTAGTTATTTCTGTCTGTGTAATACGTGTGCAGTTCGGAATATAATTGAAAGTAGCATTGCTGATAAAGTTGATTTTTTGTTCGTTTGGTTTCGGAACTCTTGCGCTGGATTAGAATTGGTAAATCCCGTCAGAGTATTTTGTTGTGAAAAGTGTTATCTAAGTTTGGAAGTAGTGTCTGATAAGGTTTTGGTTTCGTTTTTGGAATTCATAGTGCAATTGTGTTGTAGTTTCGATTCGACAGTTTCCTTGTGATTGCAAAATTTGCAGTAAAAAAATATATAATTTGTGAGAGGTTGTATATAAAAGTTATTTTCACTTATATCAACCATGCCGTTGAGTACTAAGTTAAAGAAAGAGGAGTTGCAAATTATCGCTGAAGAGTTAGGGCTTTCCGTTCCTGATAATGCGAAAGTAATTCAGTTGAGAGAGATTATTGAGAAAAGTGAAGTGTTTAAAACACAAACTGAAGTAGTTCAGGGTCTAGTAGATCAAGTAATAGCCGATACTCAGGCAAAGCTAGTGCAAGAAAAGGATAAAATTGAAAGAGAAAAAGTGGAAAATGAATTGAAATTAGAACTAGAAAGGTTAAAATTGAGTCAAATAGAGAAAGAAATAGAGTTAGCAAAGGTTAAAAACGAGTCATTAAATAATACACAAAATATTGAAATCATGGATTCGAATTCATCAAGTGTTGAATTAGAAAGTTTAATAAAGAGTATTAAAACTTTAACTATCCCTGTGCCATGTAAATCGGAATCCTTCAATTTATTTTTCAGTTCTTTGGAAAAAGCATTCCAAAACAAAAATGTTTCGGAAAATTTGAAAGCAGAAATTCTGTTGAATATTTTGGGTGAAAAAGTCAGTAATTTGCTGGTTTACATTAATCAAGAAGATTTAAATGATTATAATAAAATTAAAACTTTGGTCTTAAAGGAATTTGAACCCACCCCTCAGGAATGTTTAAATAACTTTAAAAAAGCTCAAAAATTCCCGGCTGAGAGTTTTGTTCAATTTGCATCCAGATTAAGTGCATCTTTTAACTACTACTGTCAGTTGCGTAAAGTAACGGATTTCCAATCTCTATGCGAGCTTATGGTTTCTGATAGAATTTTTGAAACTCTTGATCGAGAATTAATGACTCATATTGCTGTAAAACAAGGGGAAAATTATTTTAAACCTCATGAACTCGGTCGAGAGTGCGACATTTTCTTATCATCGAAAGGTAAATGTAAAAGTGAGATAAATAATAAGATCGTGGCAGGGGATACAAAAATAATTTCGGGAAATAAATCGCAATTTCTAAATTGGCGTTCTGATAAATCCGTTTCTAAAGTGTTTGTGTCAGAAGTAAAAAATTCAAAGTGTGTTATGTGTAAGAATAGTGCTAATCATCCTCTTCATAACTGTCCCCAATTTAAGAGACTTTCTGCAAGGGAAAGAGTTGATGTAGTGAAACTGAATGCTTTGTGTTTTCGTTGTTTGTTACCACATAAAATTCGCGATTGTCGCTCTAATAGAAATTGTTTCTGTGGCAGATCTCATAATCGAATGCTCCATTTTCCGCGAGGGGAAAATAGTACTAATAATTCACTGTTTGAAAATATTTCTATTCGTCAACCAGTTTATAACGAGGAAGTAGCGCCAAACCAAACGTTAAAGGAAACGACGGATAATGCCCAATCAAAGATAGTTGCCACGAGTTATCAAAAGAGCCAAAGTAAGAATGTCCTTCTTAGTACTGTTCGTGCCTTGGTTAGAAATAAATATTCAGAGTTTGTGGAGGTTCGATGTTTATTGGACGTAGGAAGTCAGTCTTGTTTATGTACGAAAGCTTGCGCAGAACGACTGCAGTTGAAGTTGGAAAAAATAAATACTATTGTTTCATGTGTGAATGACGCTACTATGGTGGTTAATAATTGTGTAAAAACTACGGTTACAAACAAGGATAGGAGCTTTGAGCGAGAATTGTCGATGTTAGTAGTAAACAAAATTACTGATGTTACCCCGAACAAGGTCATTGATTTAAATATGGAAGTATTAAGGTTTCCATCACTGGCTGATCCTAGTTTTAATATCCCAGGAAAGATAGACATACTTTTAGGAGCTGAAGTATTTTATGAATTGTTGAGACCTGGACAATTTCGAGATGTGAATTCATTGTTGCCGTTTCAGAATACAGTTTTTGGTTATGTTGCCAGTGGTAGTGTAGATGAGGTGAGGGAGAACAAAGTTCATTGTGGGGTGATTTTAGATGTTGATTTGAATCGTACTATGAGAAAATTCTGGGAAGTTGAAAATGTGGATAATGAGGTCACTAAGAGTCAGGAGGCCTTGTTGTGCGAAGAGCATTTTGTACAAACCCATAGAAGGAATGAGGAGGGTCGATATGTGCTTACAATGCCTTTAAGAGATGACCCGTCTTGCTTGGGACATTCAAAGGCCATTGCTGTAAAAAGACTTAACTCGTTGTGGAATCGTCTGGCGAGGGATTCAGAGTATTTGTCATTATATTCAGATTTTATGAGAGAATATGAGGAGTTGGGTCACATGGAGAAGGTTAAGGAGACAACTGAACCATCTTCTTCTTATTATATACCACACCACGGAATCTTTCGTCCAGAGAAGTCGACGACTAAACTTCGTGTTGTTTTTAATGCATCGTCTCCTACAACTACCGGCATTAGCTTAAATGACATTCTGATGAAAGGAGAAGTTATTGAGGACGTATTCACCATCATTACTGGTTTTCGGCGACACAAATTTGCCTTTACCGCAGATATAGAGAAAATGTATCGACAAATACTCATCGAATCAGACCAATGTGATCTTCTGAGAATTCTGTGGAAGACAAATTTTGACGATGAGCCAACCACGTATAAATTGAAGACTATCACCTATGGGACGTCTTGTGCTCCCTTTCATGCCATAAGAACTCTTAAACAATTGGCCATAGATGAGAATTCAAGATTTCCCTTGATGTCTGAAATTCTATTACATGATACATACATGGATGACATAGTCAGTGGCTCTTCAACGTTAGAGGGTGCCCAGGAGTTACAATGCCAACTTATTGGAGCTATGCAGTCAGCGGGACTGAAATTACATAAGTGGCACACCAATTTTGAGAAGTCTATGCTCTCAGAAGACAGTTATAAATTTGATAAAGAGGAGGGAACAAAAACGTTGGGAGTTCTATGGAACTCTCGTGAAGATTGTTTTTCTTTCCGAGTAGATGTCCAACTGAAACAGTCGTATACTAAACGAGAAGTATTGTCAACTATTGCCAGAATATTTGACCCGCTTGGTCTTCTGGGTCCGATAATAGCTAAGGCCAAAATGATCATGCAAGAACTTTGGCGCATGAACATCGATTGGAGCGATGTTCTTCCTGAATCGGAATATCGAGAATGGCATCGGTTTCTAATTGCTCTCAGAGCCTTAAATGAAATTTCGATAAACAGAAGAGTATGCCTTGACCAGCCAACGAGCGTAGAGCTTCATGGTTTTGCAGACGCGTCAGAGCGTTGTTATGGAGCAGTGGTGTACTGCAGATCAAGTGATGAACAAGGCAATATTGTGATTGAATTAGTTGCCAGTAAATCAAGAGTAGCTCCGATTAAAAGCTTAACTATTCCCAGGTTAGAATTGAGTGCCGCAGTCTTGTTGTCAAAGCTTATGAAAAAAGTGATGACAGCAATCAAAACTACAGTGGCTAGTGTCTACTATTGGTCGGACTCGACTATTGTGCTTTCGTGGCTGCAGAAGCAACCAATAGATTTAAAACAATTTGTCCAAAGCAGAGTAGCGACGATTCAAGAAATGACTAGTATTAACCAGTGGCATCATGTATCCTCGGAGCAAAATCCAGCTGACATCTTATCACGCGGAATAGACCCAGAAAAACTTATGACTTGTGACTTATGGTGGAATGGACCAGAATTTCTTGATGATAATAGCTATCCTAATCAACCGGTTCCTGCATCAGAAGCTGATGAAGAGTTTATGGCTGAAATTAAGAACAATTCTAAGAACTTTAAAATTTTTAATATTATTGAAGGACATTTAATTTATGAATTAATTCAGCTTAGTAATAATTATATGTCTGTTTTACGTGTTCTTAGTTACATTTTTAGGTTTTGTGACAACTCTCGAAATCCACTTGGGCGTACTACAGGTCCTCTTACCAGCAGTGAGTTGAAAAAAGCTGAGAATTTCTTAATTAAATCATTGCAGCATCAAGAGTTTGCTGCCGATATTCAAAACTTGCGACTCAAAGGAGTCGTTTCTCCAAACAGTAAGTTAAAAAGCCTCAACCCGGTTTTGGATGGTGATGGTATTTTGAGGGTTGGAGGCCGACTAGAAAATTCAAATTTAAGTTTTGTGTCAAAACACCCAGCTATCTTGCCAAAAGGTAATAAACTTACTATAATAATTTTAGAGTATTATCACAAGAAGCATTTGCATGTCGGGGCTTCAAATTTACTATGTATTGTTCGAGAAAAGTTTTGGCCCCTAAGTGGTCGTACAATGTGTCGTAAGGTAATTCACCAATGTATCCCATGTTTCAAATCAAAACCCATTGTGTCTAGTCAATTAATGGGCAATTTACCTAGGGAACGAGTTTTGGCTGATTTTCCTTTCAATTGTACTGGTGTCGACCTTTGTGGTCCATTCATGATTAAATATAATCATCAACGAAAAAGTACATTACATAAGGTGTTTGTATGTGTATTTGTGTGTTTCGTAACAAAGGCTACCCATTTCGAGATTTTGTCAGACTTGACATCTGAGTGTTTTATAGCTTCGTTAAAAAGATTCATTTCCCGGAGAGGCAAATGTGCAAAATTATACTCTGACAATGCAACAAATTTTAAGGGAGCCAATAACCTAATTAAAAAGTTTCTTGAGTTGGTGAAAAATCCCGATGAAATTCTGGCTAATTATTTGGCTGCAGAAGGAATAGATTGGAAATTCAACCCTCCAAGAGCACCTCATTTTGGTGGGCTTTGGGAGGCTGCTGTCAAATCGTTCAAATTTCATTTTGTTAGAGTTTCGAGGGGAGCTAATTTAACGTTTGAGGAATTCCTAACATTAACAATCCAAATCGAGTCAATTTTGAATTCGCGCCCACTCTATCCATTATCCGCCGATGCAGATGATTTTGGAGTTCTAACACCTGCTCATTTCCTTATCAATCGACCGATGAATTCAATTATCGAACCTGATTTAACTAGTTTTAAAGAACATCAACTAAAAAAATGGCAACGAGTTACGAAATTAGTTCAGCAAATTTGGAAAAAATGGCACCGGAGTTACCTGAACGAATTACAGCAAAGAAACAAATGGGTATACGAGAAAGAAAATGTTCATGTAGGAGATCTCGTGTTGCTGGTAGAAGACAACTTGCCTACTCATAAGTGGGCTCTGGGTAGAATTAAAGAAATCTATTATGGGGGAGATAAAAAAATTAGAGTGGTTCAGGTTAAGACCCAATTTGGCACGTTTAAAAGGGCAGTGAGTAGGGTATGTGTATTGCCAATGCCGAAATAACTAATGTAAAAACATTGGAGAAAGGTGTGGATTGCTGTTTAAATAATTTTATTAAGTTCTTAAAAATTTTGTTTGTAATATTATGTTTTGGTTGAATGTTTGAAACATCTCAACGGGGGGAGAATGTTCACGCGCATCTCGCGACTCAATTCAATTACTTGTCGCGAGCTGTATATATATATATATATATTTAAATATTTCTTATTAATGTTCACGCGCATCTCGCGACTCAATTCAATTACGTGTCACGAGCTGTGTATATTTTTATTACTATATTGTTCTATGAATTTATAATTGTGTTTTAATAAAAAGATGGTTGTTTTTTAAAGTGGTGTGATTTTATTTGAGAGTATTATTTTAGAGATCCTTAACCCAATAAATGTGTTATGAGGAGTATTAATATGGTCCGTCGATGTGTTGAGTGAAGAAATAACAAATAAAAAATGGGCATTATTTAAAAATACACAAAACAGGTATATTTTTTTAAAAAACAACATTTCTGTTTAAAATTTTCTCAGTTTCATTTAAGATTAAAAAAGGAAATGAATCTCTAAACATTAAGATTTGAGCAATTTGGAATTTAACGGATAATTTTTTAAGATCATGTAATAACATGTTGTTTTCGTTGTGAGGGTTTGTGGTGTCTTCAAAAAAAAAGCGTAGGCAATGAATTGTTCGGTAAATATCATAATCTAAATTTGTTAACAGACATTGAGCAAACGATTTCTTTTCATATATTTTATAACATCTGCTAATTTTATTTTAATTAAAATATTATTACGAATTGAAAGCAAACGATTTTTTCTTTGATAAACGTATTTCATTAATTTTATTTAAAACTCATTTTTAATTTTCTAGCTAGCAAAACAAAGTTTTGATGTTCAGAAAATTTTGAGATGGAGGGGGAAATTACTGCTTTTCTGAAAATGACACATTGTAAAACAATATAGTTTCGTACCCATTTCAAAACAATTTAAAATGAATTTTCGAAAAAATAATAGCTTTAAGGCAAAAGTTTAGGTGTTCGATCGATTTAGAGATTAAAAAAAATAAATAATAATAAGATTTTTAAATATCGACGCACGTGACATCTGATAGTCACATGATTGCTTTAAACCGTTAAAACTACTTAATGATTTAAATTAATAATTCAAATAAACGATGACTTAAAAAATAATAATGCTTTCAAATTATAACTTAACATTTGCGATAGTAGATTTTATTTTAATTAAAAAAATTTTTCTTGTTATTAATTTTTATATGTAAACGTTTTTCGGTGTCGAATATTCATTTAGTTTTTTGGACCTATTTTCTATTATTTAAAAATGTGTGTCCGGATTCGGTATTTTACAAGATAACACGTACGCTTGTTAAACGACAATTTTTAAAGGAATGATAAAAAATATATATATGGTTCATATTTTTGAAATTTTTATGTTTTATTGACAGGTAAACGTTTTTCTCTGGATTGGTTCACCCCACTTTGCCAAGTGCCTTTATGCGGGCACGCTACCTTAGCCTCTGCTGCTGTTTTGCTTATGGAATATGGTAAGTAAATAGCGAATTTTAATTTGATGATATCATTTGTTATATTTTTAGTATACAGTCTTATGTGTAAGACAATTTATTGTAGTACAAATGAATCTATATCTCATCCTTTTGCTACGGTATTATTATTATTATTTGATTTTTGCATATATTTTATGTTGTAGAACTTTGCTGGATCACAAATTAAAAAAAATTCTAAACATGTTAAGGTTATTTGAAAGTCAGCTTATGTATAAGGTGTATTAATTTATTGTTAAAACATGAATGCGTATCATTTGCGAGCAGACTGATAAACTATTGAGTTTCTAATTGTAATTTTTTTCATTTTCTAAAGATAATAACATTGGATTTTGTATTAAAAATATGTTTTAAACAGTTATTTATTCGATGTGTGTTATCGGTTAGATAGTTGTTAAAGTAATTATGCCGTTCGAATAAAATCATTATTAATCTGTACGAAAAGTTTTTTTTTCAGCAGTAATCGTACTGATTTTATAAGGTAGGAAGTATTCCACATTTTTATATTTTTTAGAAAATTTTAATAATGATTTGTGTTGTAGCAAGTTTATTTCACATTCTTAAATGGGCCTTTTCAGGCAATGAATCCGAGGTCTTGGAGTTCGAAACTGTTAGTGGAATACTAAAAGCGCAAAAGGTTGCTTCTGGTAGAATACAGATTGATCTACCAGCATATGAATCTCATCCGGTACGTTTTGCTAATTTCATAACACTATAACTTTTATTTTTTGGCATTTATTTGAAAGTACACTCATGTCCATAAATCAAAGATAATTCACTATTATATGGAAATTGAACACAAAAATATATATATAACCCATAAAATGGCTACACTCACCTTCAAAAATCTTATGCACATTGTAGGAAGCCACCAGATAACACCGATAGCACGTTACAATGACAAGAGTGTGAGAGAGTGATGTATAATGAATACAGGAAAAGTTGTTTACAAGAGCTTTATAAGCCTTTCAATGCAATAACTGCATAATGATGACACAAAAGACGCATTTGGAGGATTTTTTACTTGGCATAATTATCGGCTGGCTGGAATGGGGGCGTACCCAACTGGAAGTATCCTAGGCACTTGGAATCGCCCAGAGAGTCATCTCCAGGGTTTGGCAACGATTCCGAGATGATGAGTACACGATACAGCACAGGTCACCTCCCCCCCTCCTCCGAGTTACAACGCTGAATGAGGACCGGTATTTGGCAGTTCTGCCAAAAGAAACAGATGAAGCACAGACCCGTCTCGTCAGCTCTCTTCAGCCACTAGTGTGCCAGTTCCAAGGCAGATCGCGTTCAAGTGGTTAGGGCAGATTTGTCAATATGCTCGTAGGTCTGACAGATGTGTTCCACTCACTGTCGTCAGCGGTTACAATGGAGTAGAGAACATGAATTATGGACACCGC
This sequence comes from Argiope argentata, assembly GCA_026289955.1. NCBI lineage: Eukaryota > Metazoa > Arthropoda > Arachnida > Araneae > Araneidae > Argiope > Argiope argentata. Next base: position 822,475 of record JAOUZG010037308.1, read on the forward strand.
AACAGTCAGCTTGTGTGATGTTTCCCGACAAGTCCAAGTTTAGCTTGCGTCTGAGTCTCAACGGACTTTCATATGGAGCTCAGCAGGTATCCGATATCACCAAAAGAACATCATTGAACGACACCGTTACGGTGGTGCAGGATTGCCCGTTTGGGGAGGAATTATTCTGGGTTCAAGAATTGTCCTATAATTTGTAGACATGAGTGTATGTGATATTAATGAAGTGATTATTCTTTTTTGAGATAATATATTCAAAAGAGCCGTTGTGGTAGGTTTTCGAGATCTTCAGATAGTGCAGATTCGAGATCAGATTCTGACACAGAATCGACTATTATGTGAAAGGGTGAGGATTAGAATTTTTAACCCTTCGCACTTCGATGGTGTCTCTGACTCGACATTCAAGACGGTGCATCATTTTGTCGTTTTATTTATTTATTTTCCAAATTTAATTGTTAAAAACGCCTGCATAATGGTTAAGAGATGCAGATTAATTTTTCAAAGAAATTCGACTTAAAAGAATTATGTATATATTTATTTTTCATGGCAATAAACAAATGTTTGTATTAGGTGAATAATTTTGCATCTAATTATTTTTCGGACTGCAAAGGGTTAAGGAATAAAAATCAAAAGTCCTAGTCTCAAGATCCCGAAGCGAACCCAATAAGATTATTTTCATATTTTCAGGATACGCGTGAACTCTTTTGATGCTTGGTTGAATGCAAAATTACTTGAAGGGTCACCCTTTCTAGAATTCCATGCTATTCCAATAAAAGCAGCTTTAGAATTCTCTAAACGAGCATACATGGCAATAAGAACATCGCGAATTTTGTGTTTCTTTACAAACTTTCATAATATCATATTTTCTTTTTCTTTTAGGTTCCTGGCAAATACAAAGCAGTTGTTGAAGTAAGAATTATTTTTATAGCGAAGTATATTTCACCTTTTCGTTTTCGTTTTCCAGTTTTAAGTAATTTTATATTTTCAACAGGCCGCTGTTAGGAATTTGCCCGTGCAAGAAGTTGCTCTTTCTCTTTCCAAGAAATTGCTCATACGACTGAGTGACGATGTGACGAGGTAAAACGATCAGTTAATTGTTTTTTTAAATAAATTTATTTTATAAAGTGCATATAAATAGCCGATTGAATTACAATCCAAATGATTGAATTGCAGTTGCTTAATGGACGTCATCAAGTAATTGTTCACAATCCTATTTTCTTTTAAATATCCCTAACTAAATAATTATCCAACTGACACTGTCAAGTAGAAATTCATTTACAATGATTCTTGAAAAAGAGGATGATTTGTTTTGATTGCTATATAAGCCGGATAATATCCTTCGAACTGAAGTTCCCTTTTGCTTGATCGGTATGTTACTCGGCTACTAACCATAAGATTGGGAGTCCGGGCCTAACGCAATCAACACCATCCCAACATGGTAACCCGGCGATCGACCTTGAATAACGCAACCTTTGCCCTTAGCTTCGTTCAACTGTTGTGGCGCCCTCTATCGGCGACTCAAAGACCTAGAAGCGCATTAAATACGACAGTTGTTAACACCACCACCAACACTTTACAAAAGTATTGCTTGTCTAATCCACCGACTCACTTGTGAGAGAGTATGTGGCGATTGCTATATAAGCCAGATAATATCCTTCGAGCTGAAAGGTCCCTTTTGCTTGATCGGTATGATACTCGGCTACTAACTATAAGATTGGGAGTTCAGGCCTAGCGCAATCAACACCACCCCACCAGATTCATTAGACAATCGTACAATTACTTACTACCATAACTACCTGATTCAGATGACGTCATTTTATATACAACGTAGAATGTTCTAAAACATAAGACAGGGAAAAGCATTTACACAAAAGAAATTAACATAAAAACTAATTTGTCAAGTAGATTAATAAATCAAAAATAATCTAATAATTCCAATTTGAGTGCTTTGATTGGTGGCTCATTGGTAAGGTCTCGGTTACGGAATAGGAAGATTTTAAGTTCGAGACCTGATTCTAAGGAAGAATCGTCGTGGAAGTCTGGTGCATGTTAAATCCACCGGGGGCAAACGTCTTTCCACTGGTGAGTTGGGGAATTTTGGAGAGGAGGATTGAGCTTATGTTGCTGTCCTCGTCACCTGACCGAGATTCAAAATTACAATATCCATCCCAAAAATAGCCCTAGTGGGCCTTTAAACAGGACGTTATAATGACTTTATCCTGGTCGATCCAATAAACGGGTGGCGTTTAAACACAAATGTTTTATTTACAGCTTTATACAATAACAAAACAACAACACGTTCTCATCTTGGTTAACATGCTGAGAAATATTTACATCTGGATTAACAGTTCCACGATTAATACAAGGAAAACTAACAGGCTATTAGCGTATCCGGCTACTGCAGGTAGCTCAAGAGATCTATGAATTTACTCCCGGTAGATCTTTAATCAATAAACTCAAGATCACGTGTATCTCTTCAGCTGTTCAGCTCTTCAGCTCGTCTCACAGCTCCTCAGATCAGCTCACAGCTCTTCAGTTCAGCTCACAGCTCGTCTAGTCTCTAGTCGGATCAGTTGGTCTTGTCATCGGATCAGCTCGACCCGTCGTTCTCTTCCTTTCCAAAACCTTCCATTTTAACCTTGGTCAATCTCCGCCTCTCAGGTTCGCATTGGTACGCTGGCGATGCCGATCATCCCTTAATTCTTCAAAAATATTCCCAGTGATCAGCAGTTAACCGTGGGAATATTTTCTAATCGTCTACCCTCCTAGCAGATCCTTCACAATAGGGAAATATTCACATCTGGAAGTTTTAGCACTTCCTTCTTCAAAAGGCTGCAAACGCATGTGTGGTCCATTGTCTGAACTTTATTGAAGTTCGGGTGGTCCATAGAAGAAATAGTTACATCTGGTGTTTTGACACTGTTTCCTTCTTCAAAGGGCCGTAAACCGCATGTGAGGTCTATTATCTAACTATTCAAGTCCAGAGGGTAACATCAAATTAGGAGAATCACAATGCGCAAGAAAGGAAAGAATCGTCTCACCGCTAGCCAAAAGTGACTATGTTCGAAAATGTGTCTCTTCAAAGGGAGATAAGTTTTACAACTTTACAACGCAAATATAACTAAATTTTTACTGGGCCCTTTGATGTGAAAGTCTCAATCTATTATTATTATTATTATTTGGCTAACGTGTTACCAATCAATTTAAAAGTGGTAATATTTTTTTCAACTGATGGAAATGAATCGTCATGGAATTATTCAGTTTCCCCATAAAAAGAATTCTTTCTTTCTAGCAAAGCATTTACGTGTGAAATCGATCTAATATTACAAACGAAAATGGGCCGTTGTGGTGGTGCAGGATTGCTCATTTGGAGAGGAATCATTCTGGGTTCCAGAACTGACTTGTACGTTCAAATTGGAACCATAACAGATGGAATCTATAGGGATATCATTCTGAAACTGCATGCACGTTTGTGTCGAGGCACCAATTGAGAGGAATTCGTGTTTATGGATGACATCGCCCGTTCTCACCGTGCAAAAATTGGTAAACGAATGCCTTGTATCGTAGGTTATCAACCGTATGGACTAGACAGCATTCTCACCGGTCTTGAATCCAGTAAAGCATGTGTGAGACATGCTTGGTAGACGAGTTTCAGCCCATCAATCACCTCTTATATGTCTTCGGAGATCATTGCTTGATGAGTAGTGTAATATTCCCCAAGATTAGATCGATAATTTGCACACTCAGCATACCCCCCTTAGCATACCTAGGCGTTGTACGGCCTGTATTGCATGGTCTGTGAGATATACTAGGCATAACCATCATACCATGTTATATTAATTTTAGCATATATATATATGCAATTTGCTTCAGAGAGCAAAAGAAGTTCAATTTTTATTAATGATATCAAACATATAGCGTGCCGGCTTTCTGGCACAGAGGTACCGCGTCTTTCTCAATGCCTAGGTATGCTAGGTACCGCGTCCCGATTAGGGCATGTTTGTTCTTCTGTGTTCTATCTGTGAGATGTGTGAATGTGCTCCCCTGTAAAAAGGGGCTGTGCAAGTGTGTGGGTGAGTGTTTCATCCTCATATGAACTTGAAGTCTGACTTCTGCCCTCGGGTGCTCAGGGGTCCATACCCTCAGAAGCTATTGCAACCCTTTTTCCGTGGTAAAAAGCGGACACGACATCATCATCATCAAACATAAAGCATATTTTTTGCTCTTTACCTTTTGTTTAATAAATGGGCTTTACAAATGTCACATTTTCTTTGCTTCTAACTTTCTTTTGCTGAACTTGCATTATCTTTTATTTATGGACATGAGTGTAATATTCATTCACGAAAGTATTAAATTAAAATATTAAAGCACAATGGCCAATCAATTTCGAGAAAATGGACGTCAAACTTTCTGCATTATTAATATACTAACAATAGGCTGCCGTTGCTGAAACGCGAATAGTATAGTGGGGTTAAAGCATTTGAATAGCACTCATAAGACAAGGTTTGCATTCTGGGCTATCATTTTTTACGTTTAAGTTATTTGAAATTAATTTAACAATTTACTCACAGTTTTAATTAATATGGTTTTCTTTTTTTATGCAAAAATAAATATGCATTCTCCTAATACTTGGATTATAATTTAATTTTAGAAGAAAAATAACTATAAGCATTTTTTAAAAAAATATTCAGAATTACTTAAATTAAAATAACAATTTAAAGATGATTTAATTAATACGATACTAAATTTTATATAGAAAAAATTGTTTGCTAGCTAAAGAAATTGAAAATAAAAGTTTAAAAAATTATATAATAGTCCTGTGAATATTTGAAACCGGTTTAAACTGATTAATGACTCATATAATTTAAGATAAAGTCATTAATCAGTTAAAAAATAATAATGTTCTCACATAATAATTTGAAATTTGGGATAGTAGATTTCCTTTTTTTTTTTGTAGACAAAAAGCGTATTTTTTTCCCTCGAAAGAAACTTTATGAATCAAAATGAAACTTTTTTCGATTATAAATTCTGATTTGTCGAAGAATACTTCAAATATGTGGACTTGATAAAGAATGTATGCTCGTATCATATTTTTTTACAATCATTGAATGATCTATTCAAGATTCTGCTGTGATCCAACAAGAGATTGATTTTCGAGACACATCTTGAAAAGTCCTGATCAAAATGATTATTTAAGTTACCTACTTATTTAGTTATTTTTATTTGTTTCTTCTAACAGGAGAGAGCTCGAATCGATCCAGACAAATGACGCAGAACTTTTAGCTGCGGCACCTGACATCGCAGGTCTCATTGTCACTTTGAAAGGATCGTCTGACGAGTGCACTGATGAGGATGGCAGCATGTATGATTTCCTGTCTAGATATTTTTCGCCTTGGTTTGGAATATCAGAGGATCCTGTGACAGGTAAAAATTTTCTCTCTGAGTGTATAACACCAGTTTTTATTAAGGGTTTATAGAAAATCTTATTTAAAGGGAAGAGTTTGCTAATGATATTTAGGTTTTCCAAAGGGCCGGAATGGTCTGGTTGGCAGAACGTTGGACTCGTACTCCTTAGGTTACGAGTTCGAAGCTCACTGACCAAAAGATTCCCCGAATGTACGGCGGCTGGCGCTTGTTAAATCTGTCCGTGGTCTCAAAGTCCTCCATGACGGGAGTAATACCACTGGGGGTACTGGGTCAGAGGGGATCGTTCTCTGTTACAAGTCTAAATTACGATCTGAGATGAATGAATGAATTTGCATGAATGAAGTCCACCCCCTAAAAAAGGGTTGTGACGTGTGATTAGCTAAGTCGTACTCTTGGCCTTAGATGGCGCTACGTGTAAAACAGAGAGACGCATTTCTTAGGCTTAAAGTCTGCTGATCGTATCAGCGGTGGCTTGTCCACGGTAAGTGATATTAGTTATAACAACACACACACATGTTTTCCAAAACTTGTTTTTTAAAATTAAGGTCCATAAGTTAATAATATTTCCAATGTCTCACATGTGCTTGTGAATGAGTTATTGGCTTTTTTTTGTCCAGAATCCAACGCTATTTCCATGCCACTCAACATGTTTTATAATGAGAGGGCAAAATATTGTTACATGAATCATCCGGTGGGTGAACTATAAAAGCTGTCCAAAATGCTGCATGATGACGTTTTGCTTTTTAAATATTCCTGAAAACATGAGGCGTAGGTGATACGCTTTACTTCACAAGAAAGCGTGAAACACAATATGACGAGCGTACAAAAATGGTAATTACAGAAATCTACAGCTTAGAAGCTATAGTAAATCGTTGTTAAATAACAGCAACAGTGCACAGCGAATACTCTAAAAAGAGAATTCCCTTGACTCGTATAACCAGTCCGCATTTTATAACTTTTTAACGTGGGTATACAGTTTACTAGAAGTATCTTCGGAATTTGACTTCTGTTGAAGGTATCCCTAAAATTCTTGTATTTTCTTGATTTTTTTTTTTGCAAAATGTGCTGTCAAATAGCTTTTGAGATGTAAGATGGACCTGGATAAATTCAAAATATCTGTAATCTCTCTGCCTTACAATGAAACTATCTATAGAAGTAAATAATATTAAGATTTGTAGCAAAATTAAAAAAATTTGAACTATCCTCTGCCTTTGAATAACGTTTAATCATTTAATTTTAACAACAAAATGCATGATAGCTGTGAATACTCATCTTCTGATAAGTTTCTTGAATTTCCTTATCTATCCTCTGGCCTAAAATAAAATAAGGAAAACTCCCAAATTGAATCTTTCTATATGAAGCAGTATGTTTCATTTCAAATCCAAAACTTAATAAAATCCTTTGGTTTGAAGGTATTCTATCACTTGCTATATAGTACAGACTTTTGCATAGCGATTACCAACTCATCTACCTTCTAAAGAATTTTTGAATGACAGGTGGTTAAATATCGAAGAAGTGAAGATGACTGTGAATAATTGGCTTTTAACCTATGTCTAAGATTAAAGTCTCAATTTCTTTTAAAGATGGGGATGGGGATTAAGGATTTCTTTAAGGATGTCCTCTAAAGTCGCAAATATTGCAGGCTGGTAGGTCAACTTATTTGCCTTTCATTATCTACCTTTTCTTCAAAACTAAATGACTAACTGTTCATCAAGATTGAACATCTCTAGTTGCCCTTCATCGAAAGCATGGCTTAATCATATCAGATTTTCCGAATCCACGAAGGCACACGAATTTAAACTACTAGGGCTTAATGACCGGACTGCAACAACAGCAGCACTGGTGGGTACTGTGGGTGAGTCCTAAGGGCCATTACCACGGTACAACCCTTCCCGTAAGAAGTATGGCCTAGTATAGTAGAACGGAAGGAGGCACCCCAACTATTAGTGTAACTACCAGGCCTTCATGCTGGAAGCAACTCATCCCCAATTACGAGGTGCCTTCCGGGGGAATAGTTAAAACATGGCTTAAAACTGAAAGATTGAAACGAACCATTTGACCAAAGGTTATGTAATCCTTGTCAAAACATTTGGCGATAAATTTCCTTTTATTCTATGTTCTTGTCCTTTCCTTATGTCCCATCGAAGGCGGGAATTAAAAAAACAGTCATTGTATAATGTTAAAAAAAAACAGTTTTCCCAAACAAAACATGTGCTGTAATTTTATTTCTCCAAATACATAAACATTCAACTGTTGAGATACAGGTGGTTCAGTAGAAATATTTAGAAATAATTCCTATTATGAATAGGAATAGTATTCTTCTTATATATATATATATATATATATATATATATACACTGAAGTGACAAAAGTAATGGGATCGGGGCGAAAAAGTATAAATGCGCAGTTCGTTTTCCAGAGCTTTCATTTGTGTGAACAGGTTTTTCGTGATTTATGGCGGCACGACGAGAATTAACAGACTCTGAACGTGGAATGTTAGTTGGAGCTAGACGCATGGATCATTCCATTGCGGATATCGTTAGTGAATTCAACATTCCGAGATCCATAGTATCAAGAGTGTGCTGAGAGTATGAAATTTCAGGCATCCCATCCCATCATAGACAGTGCAGTGGGCGACCACTTGCATTTAACGACCGAGACCGCCGACGTCTGTGTAGAATGGTCAATGTTAATAGACACGCAACACTTCGTCAAATAACTGCAGGAATCAATGTGGGACGTACGAGGGACGTGTCCGATAGGACTGTGCGGCGAAATTTGTATTCCTTGGGCTATGACATCAGAAGACCGACTCGAGTGCCTTTACTGACAGCACGACATCGCATGCAGCGACTCTCCTGGGCTCGTGAGCATATAGACTGGTCCCTAGACCAGTGGAAAACCGTGGCGTGATCAGATGAGTCCCGATTTCAGTTGTTACGAGCTGATGGTAGAGTTCGAGTGGGGCGCAGACCCCACGAGGCAATGGACCCAAACTGTCAGCAAGGCACTGTTCAAGCCGGTGGTGGCTGCATAATGGTGTGGGCTGTTTTTACATGGCATGGACTCGGTCCTCTGGTGCAACTGAACCGATCATTGACTGGAAATGGTTATGTTCAGCTGCTTGCAGATCACTTGCAGCCATTCATGGACTTCACGTACCCACACAACGATGGGATTTTTGTGGATGACAATGCGCCATGTCACCGGGCCAGAACTGTTCGCGATATGTTTGAAGAACATTCCGGACAATTCCAGCGCAAGATCTGGCCACCTAGATCGCCCGATAGGAATCCCATCGAGCAATTATGGGACATCATCGAAAGGTCCGTTCGTGCCCAAACTCCTGCACCATCCACACTTTCACAATTGTAGACGTCTATACAGACAGCATGGCTCAATATTCCTGCAGAGGACTTCCAACGACTTGTGGACTCCATGACACGTCGAGTTGTTGCACTTCGCCTGGCAAAAGGAGGACCGACACGATATTAACAGTCATCCCATGACTTTTGTCACTTTAGTGTATATATATATATATATATATATATATATATATATATATATCCGCTCATCAATTACTCTCTTTTTATATATATTTTCATTTTTTTTATTTGTAAATACATTTTAACATTTACTTTTAGGAGCAGCTCATTCAGTACTGGCACCGTATTGGGCTAATGTTTTGCAAAAAAATAATCTCTATGGTAAACTTAATTTGCTTATTTACTTATTTCATTGCTGCAAAATTTTGTTTATGGTATTTTATATGGTAAATTTTGAAAGGGATAATAAATCAACTAATTTTTCATATTTGTATTTATCCCAGATAATTTCTATTTTAATATAATTTATATATTATTAATTGTTACTTGCAAAAATAATAAAGTTCTGCCTTATATCGAAAATTCAGAATTTAAAAAATTATAACTAAAAAAAGGGAAAGCTAATACAGTTTCAATGATTTTCGCCAGTTTGAGGATATTTTGTTTAAATCATAAATTAAAACTCAATTTAACTTTTTATTTTACTTGAATTATATATTTATGATTATTATGCACTTTTATTTTAAGAAGATTTTTTTTAATTATGTGAAGCATAATGCAGAAATTCCTTTTTTTTAAATTCTCCTTCATTTCCTCTTACAATTTGTCGATTTAATCGAAACAGTAGATTCAACACAATAGATTCAAAGAGAAATGTTATTTGTTCCTTTCAGCCAGTGACGTAACAAGATAAAACGGTGTCTGGGATGCAGTAGGATTGTTTTTTATCCCTTATTGCCGTCGTTAGCAGGTTTAAACTCCTTTGGAAAAGGACATAAATGCCAATCTCTTTACCATAATTTTCTATAAGTGTGACAGATAAGCATAAAGATTTTATATTCAGGATGTGCTCTAGGAGTGACCCTTCTTGTCCCCTTATCTGTCCACCACTGTCTCCAGCTGACAGAAACAATTTTTAAAAAAAATCTAAATTAATAATATATAATAAAATACATCTTTTAGAGTAATCAATTTAGGGTAAGAAAAATACAGCAGCCTCAGTTACAAATAAGCTTTATTCGACAAAAAAAACAAGATAAATTGGGAACAAAATACAGACAAAGCATACACAAAACAGCTCTTGTCGAAATCAACAACAACACAAGAAATAACTCATTGTTAAACAACATGAAATGCTCAGAGAGGACCTATTAAAGTTTAAAATTCCAAAGAAAGGATTCGCTAGGCTAATCATTTCAGCTCAACTCAATTATTCTCTTCTTATCATACGATTCCAACTTTTATACCTCCAGTAAAAAGTCATCAAATATTCTAGAAAAAATGTCGGAATTCCAGACATAATGGCGCTGTCACCAAGATTCTCGAACATTTAGAGTCTTATTTTTTTTTTTTTTGCCAAATTTTAGCAAGTCGCCGGGTGATTTTCCAATTTATTACCAAATACAGTGATTATTAAGTCAGCTTTCATTTAGCAGTTATTTCTGATTTTTCAGTAAAACTCTCCTTTAGGGGTGAAACAACGTTGCAAATTTGCAGCTGTACCAACATAAGATACTTGTTACCGATAAATTTAACTAACATCTTGCCCTTTGCAAATATTGTATCTTCAGCGAAAGCAAATTTCGAATATATGACTTCAAATTGAAGGTATTCAATATTTTATATTTTAAATTCCATAAAATAGAATATATTTTTATTGAAAAACGGTCGTACTTTGGGTAGAAATGGGTATAGCAATGCACGGTAAAATAAAATCTCAGGCTAAAATCAATAGTTTCTTATTACTTCAAATTTATTATTTTCGATTAAAATTCGCTGTTGTGGAGAGCAGCTAAAATGAGTGCTCCTAATTACCCTATAGTTCTCGGAGTAATCGGGAACAAGTCGGAATCATTATGAGCGTCTCTGTTACTGAGATTAATTGATTACTAAATTAATTTTGAAATAAGGTATTTTTGTTTCTTTAAGACTCTAGTACATGATTATGTACTCGCATAAATTATTGGCCTATTTTCATCTCTTACAATTATTTCAAATCTGCAAAAAATGATAAGTTCTAAAATTCATACCCTATTACTCTAACATTATTAACTTCTACTTCTACATGCATTTAAATTCTATTTATTTCAGCTCGCCAATGCTCCCGTCGAGGAGGAGAGCTACATATTGAGCTTCAGAAAAGCAGAGTTCTTATTGGTGGAAATGCTTCAATTGTGGTCAAAGGACATATACATATCTAGAAGATATTTTTATAAAATTTTGTGGTATAATTATATGACTATGGATCATTTCAAGATTTTTTTTCTTCATAAAATGTCTTTGTTTTGGAATATGATGCTTCTGGTAACTTAAAATATTTATTAACCTGAAACTATTTTTAACTGTGAGTTTTGGACAGCTTCTTTTATCAAATGCAGGTGATCGTTGAATGGCGTTGAAAGCATGCTAACAATGTAAACAATGTTAAATATCTTGGGAAAGTAAGATATGGATTAATATTCTGATGTACCGTTTTCCGTACCAAATAATAATAAAACCATTATTTATTTTAAAAAATTACATTTGAACAGAAAGCAGTTAAGAAAAGAACGAATAAAATTCAAATTTTTTATTTATTGTCATTGGATAAACGAATAAAATGATATTCGTTTAATGATTTTATATATATATATATATATATATATATACTCCTTTTTACTGCCCCATCATAAACTTTGTCAAGAAACTGTGCACGTTATATAATTATTCATTGATAGTTAATAATTCTTTGAATTGAAATTCGAATCTGAATCAGTAATAAAATCAAAATGACTTATCTAAAATATAAAGAATATGTACATACTGATTTCCTAAACATTGGAACATTTCGCATCTGTCGACAATGAACTCATGATGTATGACATCCTTATTCTTTCCCTTAAAAACTACTATTTTCTCTGTTACTGCATGCATTGTAAAAAAAATTTCTGTAATAAATTAATTTTCATTACATTGTTGCTTTACCTTTATTATTAACTTGATAAGGTTTAGAAGCCTGATACTTCTTGAAATTGTAAAATGTAATATGAAAAGAATGACTGAAATGGATGCTCTTCCGGGGAGACTGTTGGACTTAAAGGTAGCACTTTAGAACGTTGTTATTTCTTGGCTAGTAAGTGTTCTCTAAGAAATTATTTGTCGTTGTTATGTTGCGATTTATCATGTCGGAACATGTTATTTTGGGAATGAGGTAGACAAAAATCCGTAGGCGAAAAAGTGAAATTTTATTATCCGCACGAGCATCTGAAAAAATCAGCTTTTAATAACGCGTTGCCATCGCATTTACAAAAGCTCTGATTAAAAAAAATTAGTTAATGACTACAGCAAATAAAAACCTAGAAAAATGTCATTTTCAGCACGTGATTATATGAAATGAAATAAATAGAAAATGTGTTTTTTTTTAAAAAATAATCAATGCAAGACAAAGTTTTTTGGATTGTTGGCGACACTAAAGAGACTCATTCGATGAAACAATTAAAATGAATAAAAATACCATTTATCTCGCACGTGCACGTGGTGCTCGGCCGTTCAAGAAATGATGTTCTGACATGATGCATTGAAATATGCATAGCAGATTTCATTGTAATCTTTTTTTTTGTATTCAGTCCCGCTGATAGTTATCTGGCAGCTATTTAAGCCGAGTGAGCGTCTCTGGTGTTTTTCAGTAGCACCAACTAGAGCCAAGTGTACGACTTAGGTACTTCATATGTCACATTTTCTTCCACAAGCCTTTTTTACAGGTGGGCGCATTCACGCACTTTACAGATAGAACACAGAAATTAGGTGTCAAAATGTTAATTAGATTTTTAATAAAAACTGATAAAAGTTTAATATTTATTTTTTCAAAAACTTCAAAGCCTGTTATTAATTAAAACTAATTTAACACTGCTTTAGAATTTAAAAAATAAGATTTCAACCATACAATTTTTATTCATTAAAATTTTTAATTAAGAAAAATTGTTTTGTTTTGCAACAGTGCTTTTTATTTTTGAGTAATTGCATTTATATTTATCCACTTTGCGACAATTTTAGATACATTTTGTATTTGCGTGTATTAGGTGACAACTATTATAACTAAAAGACAGCAAATAAAGAGATATTTAACAAGACGCAGAATTTGAATCTTAGGCTTGACTCATAATAGTTGTTACCATCACCATTCGAAATTTTTTTAATATTTCCCGCTGAATTGTGTGAGTTCTTTGTAATTTCATTTAAGTATGGCTTTTTACACTGGATGAAAAATCGATCAAATCAATTTTTTACACTGGATGAAAAATCGATCAAATCAATTTCTTACACTGGATGAAAAATCGATTATCTTCAATTTTTTCTGAAAAATTCATATTAGTATGAAGGCGTTTCGGAATATTCGAAACATTTCAATAAATACCAAAGAAAAGAACCCTATTCTAAAAATGTGATCGAACAATTACAAAACAGCATTTTGTAATCATTTTTGATAAAAGATATGATTTTTTTTGAAAAATTTCCATACATTCTTTAACAAAGATGCTATTTCCCTTATTCTGCATGTAAATTATTCACTTAGGTTCTTTTTAGGCGATTAATCGCCACATAGAGTTAGTGAATACACAATTACCGAAAATTATCAGACGTTTGAATATTTCTTTCCGACCGACTGAAATCAAGATTAGGTACAGAATCGCAATTATATAATTAAAAGGTCTCCCATATTCCAGACGTCTGATAATTCTACCCCTTAAAAATTCATCCAAATGCGTTCTTCATGTACGGTTATTGCACTGAAAGGCTTACAAAGTGCCTTCGAAAGTTTTACTTCTTTGCCTGTATTCTTTATACATTACTTTCTTACCCTCTCGTCACTGTGACGCACTATCGGTGTCATCTGGTGGCGTCCTGCTATTTGAATATGATTTTTGAAAACATTTGTAATCATTTTACGGGTGATATATATATTTTAGATTTCCATTTCTGCATGACTCTGAATTATCCTTAATTTATCGACATGAGTGTAATACAAACAATAGTTTTCAATTACAATTGAATAATTTAAATGCCAGCTTTCTGGCACAGAGGTAGCGCTTCTTCCTCGTTTTCTGGGAGTCCGGGTTCGAATCCCTGTTAGGGAATGGTTGTTCTTCTGTGTGCTATCTGTAAGGTGTGTGACAGTGCCCCCCTGTAAAAAGGGGATGTGCAAGCAAATGTGGTTAGTGTGTTGCTAAATCGTACTCTTGGCCCTAGTTGGCGCTACTTCCAAAAGAACAAAAGACGCTCTTATCTGCTTAAAATCACTTGACACACACCTCAAATTTTAGGTGAAAGTTACAGTGCATACCTTTAAAACACATTTTAAATTAATTTAAACCTAAACCTTATATTTGCATCCCATTTAGAAAGACAGGAGGCTTTCTTTACTTTCAAGAAGAACTTTTGCAATTTTAGGCTGCAATCAGATGACGAATCTGCTGCTGTATCGGCAGAGGGCTTGTCAATGGCAAGTACCATAAGTAACACCAACAACATAATTTAAAGTCCCCAATCTCTGATTATCAAATGGAAGCACAAAACTAAATACATTTCAGAAAACTTTCAATAACTCGAGGCCCCTAGAGTTTTAAGGGCCCTAGGCAATAGTCTGTTTTGCTTATTTAATAACTTGACCCTAATCACTGATTGGAAGGGATATATTAAAGAGTATTCATTCACTTTCTGAAACAGGTATAGGTGGTTTTATTTATCTCTTATGTTTTTTTCTTCTTTATAAAATGGGATACTCTTAAGGGAAATTTTTCTATTTTCAGCTGCTGTTTTTAGGTTAGACTTTTGGAATTCGTTGGATTCGAGCGAAAGGATACTTTTTAAAATCACTCGAGGAATGTTGATCGTGACTTGAGGAAATTGCATCAGATGACGAATTTTTTATTTTTTAATAGGTTTCTGGATCATTTATGATGTTTGGGGTGATGTCAATAGTTGGATCAGTAATTTCATCCAGAAGGGGGGAGAGAATAAAAATTGATCGTATTACCTATGACGCAATGAGGTATTAATATTCTTGTTATTAGATTTAGCCGTTCGTAAATGAAGTGGAGCGTTCCTGATTAGAGATTAAGCTTGTGAGATGGAGATTTGGGAATCTCCATCTCCGAGACTGGGAAAGCATCCCCTCGACGAAGGTGAACGCCTGCGACAATTATCTAGAGCGATTCGACGCTGGCGAATCCAGGTTAAGGAAAGTAGAAAAAGGGAAAGGAAAGTTGGCTTCAGAGCAATGAACTCCGATGAAAAATATCTACGTCTGAATGTTTCTGATCCCGTTGCTCTTTTTGTTGTTGTTGTTTTTATGCCGTACTTTATGTGATTAATTGACGAGTCTCGTGAGATGTAAAATTGTTGTGTTGTCTTGCCAGAAACAGTTTGAAGACAAGCGAGATTGGTTTGGGTTTTTTTTTTAATTTGCAAGAAGGTGATGATCAAGTTGAAGTGGGATTGATTTAATGTGTCGATTGTGATTCATCGAGGAAATGAAACATTTTGTAACGAGGGTTGTTATTAGCATGTCAGAACATGATGCTGTTTTTGGGATGAGGTTTCTGGCGTCAACAAAATCCGTTGGCGAAAAATAGAAATTTTATTATCTTCTCGAGCATCCAGGGCCTAGTTGGGGCCTGTGACAAAAACGTTTTTTGGGCCCCCTCTGCTTTATTACTTTAGTAATTGAGCACATTCATTAAAAAAGGAATCGTAAAATAAAATTTCAATTCGATTTGGGGGCCCCGGTTAGGTGGGGGGCCGGGGCAGCTGAAAGGTATGCCCCTGCCTTAGTCAGGCCCGGCGAACATCTAAAAATAACCAGCTTTTAATAACGTGTTGCCATACTATTTACAGATGTTCTGCTTTTGTTTTAAAAGTAAGTTGTTGACTACAGCAAATGAAACCTAGAAAAATGTCATTTTGATCTCGTGATTATGTGAAATGAAATAAATGGGAAATGCGATATTTTTAAACAATAAATGCAAGACAAAGTGTTTTGGATCGTTTGCAAAACAAAAGTGACTCATTCAATGAAACCATTAAAATGAATAAAAATATAATGTAACTCGCACGAGCACGTGGTGCTTGGCCGTTCAAGAAAAGATGTTCTCACATGATACACTGAAATATGCATAGCAGATTTTATTTTAATCTATTTTTAAGAAATGATTATAAATAGTGTGTATTAGTAATGTGAGTTGAAAGGAAAGTGACATTTCATTTATTTTTCTAGTGATAATATTTTTTATTTTTCCATAAATAATATTTTCGAATTCAATTATAATATACAAGAGATTTAAAATTCTTCATAATTGTTGTTATAATACAGTAATTCGTACCAAAGTTAACACATATAATAGTTTAATAAGTTTTTAATTGGAATTCTAATACGCATAATGCATTGTTGTTGTTGTTGTTTCCAATAGCACTCGCCATGAACAAGCTTGCTGCTGTAATCATCGATTTTAAGCCGAGGTCGAGTTTCTTGTTTTTAAAGTGGCACCAACTAGGGCCATGAGTGCGCACCATTTTCGCTTAGCTACTCGTGCATCAAATTCGCTTGCACGACCTCTTTTTACAGGGGGAGGGCACATTAACACTCTCACAGATAGAACAGAAGACAAACAACCATGCCCCACCCGGGATACGAACCAAGGACGCCCAGATCATGGAAGCGCTATCCCCGTGTTAGGATGTCTGCAAATGTATTATATGAAATTATTTTTTGTACTAATAAATAAACTATATTTGTATACATTACGTATTTATCAAAGACGCTTCACCTTCTCTTATACAAATACAAAAAAAAAAAAATCATAATCAGCAAAAAAAAAAAAACAATTTGAAATCTTAATATATTTTTATATTTTAGACCTTTCTGAGTTAGAAAAACGTATTTTTCTCATAACGTCTATCTATAGGTCCGTGAAACGGTAATTCAAAAAGCTAGATTGATGAAATGTGATATATGAACTTAACAGTAAATTGTAAATTCCTATCAAATTTTTAGCGAAATACAATTCAAAGAACGTCTGTTCAGCTATCCGAATCTAAGTTAACATGATAACCACGAAACGAAGAAAGCTAAATGGATAAAATTTGATATACATGTTTCTCATACATTATAAAACATAACGATTATAAAACTCCGTTGTGTTATATACATACATAACTATTGTACATATATACATAACGATACGGACATACATACATACCGATTATAAATTTTGAATCAAATCTCTCATTGAGTTTACCATATGTCGGAGTCCTCGTAAATTCAAAGATTTAAATGAATGAAATTAAGTTATCTTTCTCTCTCATTTTAATACCTGTAACGTCACCTAGTGTGTCATAAAATTAAATGAACACAGAATGTATGTACATCATATCACATGTTATATTTCAGCCTATAATAGTGTCAAACCATTTTTCAAATAAGAAAATCTCTGTAAAAGGCGTTTCTCATTATCATATCTCATATGCTTGTAAATTCTGTAAATAGTTTTGTTTTTGTTTTCCCCGACTGAAAATATTTTATTTCTTAAAATAAAATTCCCGTAACATGCCCACCAAACCGTGAAATGACTGGAATGGTCACAGATACGGGGGTATGAGGCGGTGTTCTGTTCTGTGACTATAAATGTGGTTCCCCGTCAACTTTTCATTTTAATCGATTGGAAAATTGTAGCCAAAGGAGAAATTCAGTTTGATCGGGGGATTGTATTCGATGATGATGTATTTAATTTTTATACAAGAATAAAATATTTTTCACGAAAAGTTTTGAAAAAAAAAGATTTTTATTCTCATTTTTTAACCTATTTAAAAGAATCATGAAAAAAAAATCCCCTAAAAAATTGTAATAATGCATAAAAAATAAATTTTATGCAATGATAACTTATTTGCCAAGCTTACTGTATAGTAAAAATTTTATTTTTCGAAGAAAGAATTGAATCTGAGTTTCGCAAAAATTAAATATCTTCAATTTTTTAAATTTTTTTCTTCGATTATAATAGATCTATGGGAGAATTGATAATCAATTAAATTAAATCTTGTTGTGAATTTAAAATTAAAGAGAAAAATTCGACAATCCTCATAACTAATTATGTCCACACACTATAAATTATTATTGTTGTTTCTGTATCTCTTTTACGAGTCAAGGCTTCTAAAATTGGATTTTGATCCTTCGTAAGTCCCAAAAATGCTAACTGTCTATTTTTATGTATTACTCAATATTTGTTAGTGATTATGGAAAAAAATTAACGCAGCGGGAATTCAAGCAATATAAACTTTTTTGAATTCCTGCTATTAGTTCACTCTCTCTCCACAACACACACACACACACACACACACACACACACACACACAAACACACACACACACACACACACACACACACACACACACACACACACACACACACACACACACACACACACACACACACACACACACACACACACACACACACACACACACACACACACACACATCTTGTTAAAATTTTCAATCGTTAATAAAATACTTTATTTATCCAATCAAGTGCAAATAAATTCTTTTTAAACTTGTAGTGGATGACATTTTAGGTTAATACAATTTATTCGAATATCAATTCATTCATTTTTTATTAATTCATTAAAATCTAATTTTTTCGTCTTCATATTATTTCTTTATAGTAGTTGTAATATTTAGGTCTGGATAGCGTGGGTGGTCGGGCGTCAGATTTGCATCGCTTGTGCTGCGAGTTCGAAGCTAGTCGCAAAGTTCTCCATGTCGGGAGTTGTACCAATGGGGGTACTGAGTCAAACGTCATTGTTATTCGGGTTTTCAGAGATCCATACCCTAAGAGGTTACTGCACCTCTCCTTCCGTTGTAAAGCGGAGTACGAGAACAAAAATTGTAATTATACAATAAAATATTTCCTAACTTCCTAAATTTTTCTTAATATCCAAAGTAGGAATTGATTTTAAAAAATTATTTTTTACATTAATTGTTCCAATATTATTGTTCTTTATCATAATCGAAATTTTTTTTATAAACCACATGGTTATTGTAAGAACCAAGATTCATTGAAGTTTTTAGAAACTGGGATAATAGGATATCGCCACTAGTGAGGTTTGGACCTTCGGTCAGGATGTCTAGGTGTGTCTCATAACCCGCGTACTCGCTTGGAATCCCTTGAATTGAACAACAGGTTTAAACGTCTAAATAACATATATTTATGCATGACTTATAAATAGATTAAATGTTAAAATGACATAAATTAAATTAGGATTTTTTAGAATGAAAATGTTTATCGTTTTTCTTGTAAATTAAATATGTTAAATTTAAAGAGAGGTAATTGATCGGGATTAAATGTAATTTTAGAAAAAGATGATGACATTATATTTTATAAATATAAATTGATTAATTCGGCTAAATCTTTGTTTATATTCGTATTCTTAAAAGTGATGAAAGTATTATTTCTGTATTACTCAAGTATTATTGTTATTATTTTTGTAGTAAATAGAAAACGATATTTTTGGATTTCCTCTATTTAAAATAGTTGGCTAATAGTTAATTCAAATCAATCATAGAAGAACTATGGCACAGGTAAAAATAAAAATTGTAATACTTTTGATGAAAATAATGGTACAAAATTAACTTTGGTATTAATAAAAGTTTTTAGATCATGATTGGATGATGCAAACTATTTTTAGTAAGAAAATTTTAATTCAATTATTAGTAGAAAAGTGATACGAAAAAACGAAAATATGATTATTTGTGTATTAAGTTCAAATGATTCATTCGTTCTTTAGTATGATTTCTAATAAATTGTAATGAAATTAGAGTATAAATAATTGGCAGTTGGTTACAATTAAGCATAGAAGGCCTAGAAAATAACTATTCTACAAAAAAAAAAGAATGTTAGATGGTGATACGGTATAGTTATATATTTTGCATAAGAAAACTTTAATCGTATTATTAGTAGAAAATGAGACGATAAAAACATGTGCAGGTTATCCAAAATCTTCTATTTTAGTTTAATTGGATTAACGTTCGTTTCTGAATCTGAATGAAAGAGCATTTTCCCCAGACTATATTTTGGTAGTAGTCAGATGATGAGGACGACACCTGAATTGTCATTTCCTTTTCTACCAATGAGAAAACATTTTCTTCTCAGCATGTACAATGTTAACATACAAAACTGATAGTCTTTGGAAATGACCCATGAGTATTTTTTGCAAAAAGTTTTAGCTGATTATTTGGTGTCTAAATTCAACTAAATAAGAAATTTGACTATGATAATTTTGTCTTTTGAATCTGTAATTTTGTCTAATGA
Organism: Argiope argentata; assembly: GCA_026289955.1. Classification (NCBI taxonomy): domain Eukaryota; kingdom Metazoa; phylum Arthropoda; class Arachnida; order Araneae; family Araneidae; genus Argiope; species Argiope argentata. The sequence goes on from JAOUZG010037308.1 coordinate 842,782, forward strand.
ATTATGTATCTTTAGTACTTAAATGGTATGCCATATACGTAACAAAATTATAGAATTTTGACTTTTAAGTTAAATTGGAAATTAATTTAAAAGCAAAATAATAATAATATCTTGATCATGTTAGGGTATTTTATAAATAAATTAGCATTATTATTTGTGAATTTCTAATAGAAAAATTGTGTGTTCGTCTAATTGGTTTTATGATTTTCACATAACAATCAATCATTATTATTATTTGTGTATTTTTAATAGAAAAAATGTGCGTTCGTCTCATTTGTTTTTCAACCTGTCACCATTTTACTTTTTACTCAAATTACTATGATGGTAAAAAAAACACATATTGAAATGGTGCCAGGTTGCCATTTTTTTGCAATCTATATTTTGGAAAGTAAAAGGTCATTGTATGAAACTTTTATAGTTGATTTAACAATCAGTCATGTATTTTGCGAACTGAATTCAGAAACAGTTTTCATTTTTATGCTATAAAGAACTAACCACTATTTTTAGAATTTGGTGTGATATTTGCACGTTTCTACTTTGAACCAAGAAAAGTCCTTAGCATAAGAACTTTTCTTTACAATATAATACATTACTTTGGAGAATGCAACATCGGAATTCTTTTCTGTTTTTTTTTCTCCGAAAATGTGACAAAAAAGTGTATTTTGAATTTGATTATCAATTTGTTTAACTTCCGCGAAATGTCTCTTTGTCTTAGGGATATAATTTTTTTTTACTTTACATTAAAATAGTAATAGTTTTTTTTAAGTTGATTTATTTTTCCCCTTCTAGTATGAAAAGTTTTCTAAATCCAAGATATATTTAGGCATAGTTCACGTTATCAACACTAGATGGCAGCATGATCAATTTTAATAAATGAATCTAGCTGACATGCGAGATGCATCAAACGTTTGCCGGGGTTCGTTATTTCTAGGAGGTTTAATGATTGTTCTTAATCTCTCGGTCTATGTAATACTAAGATATAAATTTTACTATCTAGACCATTCATCTTGAATAACATTAATGAAACTGTAACCATATAAAAAAAGAAGGCAATAACTTAAAATTGTTAGTGACGAGATAAAATAATTAAAATGAATTAAATAATTTTTAATTGATAAATGAATAATTTTTTTATTTACAATTATTATAGGTAAAATTTATCATTACGAAAAATCATCATAGGAAATCAAGAACTAAAGAAAATAGCATTGAGAAATATTAAATGTATAAATGTTGTGATCTCCAATGCAAGAGGTTTTAAGAGAAAAATATTTATTCACTTTATAATAGTATTTAATTTTATAAATACTAAAAAATGAAGTAATTTAAAGAAACTACAATTCTTAAGACGCCGTATAACATTTTTCATGTCATTCTTTTATGTGTTATTTGGTTAAAAGTAATTACTTTTTTTAATTATGATTAAATTTCATTATTTATTTATTTTATACACAATTGAGCGCTTTATTAAAAGGGATGTCAATAAAAATTCGAATAGTGGGAAATCGAGACTAAGAATGAATATATCAAGAGAAATTTCAAACTTATCATGGTCAAAGATTTGTATTTGTTAAAATTTAAAGTTTTTAGTAAATATTACATAATTAATAAATAGTAATTCATAAAATGATGATAATTATACATTTAAAAATAGATATTTTATGGATAATATTATTGTAAGATTTTAATAAAATATAAATATACAATATTTCGAATGCAACAATTGCCTAATAAAACTTCTGCGTCGTTAAAAAATATATTTAATTATTGAAAGCAATACCAAAATAAAAGCATTTTTATTTTTCCCTTACAACATATTTTTTTACATTGAAATCTAGATGAAATAATTTAAAAGCGATCCGTTCCTCCTACATAAAACTTGCCGGCTTTCTGGCACAGAGGTAGCGCATCTTCCTCGTGTTCTGGGAGTCCCGGCTTGGGCATTGTGGTTCTTCTGTGTGCTATCTGTGAGAAGTGTGACTATGCCCCCCTTCAGAAAGGGGCTGTGCAAGCAAATGTGGTGAGTGTGTAGCTAAGTCATACTCTTGGCAATAGTTGGCGCTACTTCAAAAACAAGAGACGCTCCGTTCGGCTTAAATCTACTGCTGTATCAGCAAGGGGGTTGTTCAAGATAAGTGCCATAAATAACAACAACAACACGAAACATCAAAAACTCAAGACAGTAATATATATGTTTTTCATTTGTCTTTATTGTCTTTTTAAAAATTAGCTATTAATTATATAGCAACGATAAAATATACACGAAAGATGTATGTAAAATAATCATAATTCCACGAATATTATTCTCGTTAATAAAAGGTTAACCTTTGCACTCCGGAAAATAATTAGATGCAAAATTATTCGCCTAATACAAAGATTTGTTTATTGCCATGAAAAAATAAATATATATAATTCTTTAAAGTCGAATTTCTTTGAAAAATTAATCTACATCTCTTAACCATTGTGTAGGCGTTTTTAACAATTAAATTTGGAAAATAAATAAATAAAACGTCAATTTGATGTATAGTCTTGAATGTCGAGTCACACTCGACATCGGACCGCAAAGGGTTAAAAAATATTATAGAAAAATATATTTTTTAAATGTACATGAAATTTCTTTTTAAGAAGAATGATTTAAAGAAAATAAAATTGTAGAAATAAAATTGGCATCACTGAAAAATTTAAAATGACAATAAAATATATTTAGATTGAAATTAAGAATCTAATTAAAATTTTGAAAACCTTTTGGAGTAAACATCGGCTTTTCATAAATTCAGAGCATGCTGAATTTGGTAGTTCTAGATAAATCTAATTTGGTTTTGAATGATCTTTTATCGCACAAGTGTACAATTTATATACAATATGCCGGCTTATAAACATTATGATCTTAAAATTTTCTATTGCATTAGTTTCTGATATTTTTTTCCCATTAGTAAAAGAATTTGAAAGAGCACAAAATCTTGTTCGTGTTTATTAAAGATCATTGTGTTTAGTCGTTGTTTACGTTTAGTTTAATATTTTACATTTAGATAAACATTAATCGGCAGTTACACTTAGGAATAATCTATCGTAAAAAACCCTAACATGTGAATGGGATTCCTTACCCAGGTTTTATTGCTTTTTTAGTTACAAATATGTCAGATTTTCTGGTTCCTGATTATGCTACCACAATTTAGTAATCCCAAGATAGTGAATCCGAAACCTGTTCCATCGGGAATGTGTTTCTTGTATGGCATATAAATCACACCTGAAATGTTTGTAGATTTGGAGATGTGAAAATGGAAGCCAGCTTAGCTGTGGATTTCGTCACTTTATCAGAGGTCAAAAATTTAATATTTATATTTAAACAATTTTTCTTTTGATTTCTCTCAACACTACATGTTCCTTACACGTGCATTCCTCCAATCCCGAGTTCAAGATTGATGCTATGTGGTTTTGATTTGAACCATCAAAAAAAAAAAAAAGAATAGAAAAAGTCATGATTTATCAAATAAAATAAACTCAAAGGGTTTAAAGTCTTTTTATAAAAAAAATTAAAATGTGTCTGCCAACGATTGATATTATAAATTTTAATTACTTTATTTTTATGAACACTCGTTTTTAATCATATTGTACAAGTTGATAATATTTCTTCTCTGCAAAGTAAATCTATTGGTAGTGTGACTGATATAGTTATGGTTACAGAATGGATACCGAACCATTGATTCTTGACTTGGCGATAAAGTTGCACGCCATTTAGTGGCGTTGATGATAAAAGCAACAAATCTAGATTATTCGAGAATCTTGGTAATACCTTTATTAAGACTCGAACTCCATTGTTCATTCTAGAATTTGAGATATTTTCTCACGGGAAAAAGCAGAAGCGCACAGAGAAAAGGAATCAGACAGTAGGGAGTCAAATGTGTTGAGTTGAGCTAAAGTGAGTAGTTGAGCGAAGCCCCTCTCAGAATATTGATCTCCTGCGAGTCTTCTACTAGCCTTTTATGCTATTAGGGTTTTTTCATAATCAATTTTCTTCTGTTTTCTGCAAGTGCTGTTTTATATACGCTTCGTTTGTGTTGCATTGTTTGCATTTTGTGTTTTCACTTGGAATAAATTATCGTTACATTACTGAGTTTGTTGAAATTTTTAACCATACAACTACCAAATGGATTTCTCAATAACAAAATTTATTTTTTATAATAATTTTACAGTTTTTCTTTCTTCCATATGGATTCCTATTTTATGTTGTAATATTTGCTGTTAGTTAGGGAAATATATCCTAGACGCACTTGAATCTGTAGCGTTATTTTTTTAAAAAAAATATATTTGAGTATTTGTATGTAATTGTTAAAATAACTTGATAATTGTTAATGTCAAATTCAATATTGAGTATAAGGTCGGGAAATGGGTGTCTTGGAATTCTTTTTCTTTGTCAAGTTTGAATTATGATTTATATAATGAAAATAAAAACAATAATTAAATTAAATTAAAATGATCCTCCATTTTCGATACATTCCAAAACATGATATTCAGGCTTTTACTTTTTCGTAGATCTAGTATAGGGAAAATATAATAATTGTCAACCCCCCCCCCCCTAGAATTCCAGATTTTGACAAAACTTCTTTTAGACCTTCTTGAGTTCAAATAATAGATTTTTAGAAATGTCCGCCAGACTGTAGCAAAAAAAAAAAAAAAAAAAAAAAAAAACGCTTTGATTCAGATGGTTGAAATTTGGATTTCTGTTGGTTCAAATTTTAAGATTTCTATCAAATTTTGTGTAAAATCTGTTCAGAAGTCCGTTTACAAGTAATATTATCAAACAAAGAGAGCTAGATAGATTAAATTCGGTACACAGGTTTTGCGTATGGACACCTGTCAAGTTTTGAGTCGAATCGAACATTGGGTTGACTCTTTGTCGATCCATACTTTCAAAAACAGAAAAACGCAATAATCCAAAAATGCAGTAGCTTAAATATATCAAATTTGATGCGATATTTTGAAACTGTAATTGCAGTATTTTGTCAAATTTTTGATTCAATCAGCTGAGAAAAATATATCCAAAACACAAATTCGATTTTTGGATACTATCAAAGCATGCTACGTATTATTGGCATAATAATTCGTCAAGAATGACATGATAGATTTAGTAAAAAATTCCAAATTCAGGCCAAAAGTTAATATTTTGTTACTATTGTACGCCAATTGCTTGTAAGGCGTTTTCTGTAGTCGCCAATTGCTTGTTTAGGCAAACAAGTTTATCTGAGAGTATGATAGAATTCTTTGGGGAGACTCACCAGCTGCTTTAGATTTCGTCCCATTAATGTGAATATTAAATAATAAAGATAATCCATCTTATGAATCATTTTACCACCACGAACCAAGAACATTACTTCTCAAACTATTCAAATTTATTTATTTTTAAACCGTGGGAACACGATTCAGTTAAGAATTTTAATGGGCGTTGAGAAAGAAAATCCACAAAATCATTATAAATAGTTTGAGAACAACCGCACCTGAAATTTTTTTAAAAAAATGATAATAATACACCCTACAGATGAAAAAGCCATAATTGAGGTCCACCTGCATTTCTTTCAAAACTCATCTCCATTAATTTAACTCAACGTTCCTCAATAAAACTTTCCGTGACCCACAGCTGGGCCCCACAAAAAGGCACCTTTTTCTTGCGAGCGTTTCCCAATCCGCTTCTAGGTCCCTTCTCTGTCCAGAGGGCTCACGTACTCCACGCCACCTTCCAGACAAGCGAAGAAAGTGAGTTCTGGAAATGACCCATTCAGAGGATAGTGACCCTCCTCTTAACTTTCGCAGGCAAGGTTATTTTTGGAAAATAAGCCATTACGTAACTGTGTTCACTGTCACTCTTTTTATGGAGTTTCCTGCATCGAACCATCCCCCCCCCTTTTTTTTCCTCCTGAGGAAAAGTGGTGGCGATCCTCGATCATAACGAGAGGAAAACATGACAGGTGAGACTACCTTCTCCTGGCGAGGAATGTCTTACGAAATCTGCATTCTCACTGCTGAGGGATGCGTAGGGATACCAAGGACGTTCAGGTTAAAAATGTATCAATTAAGTATTAAATATAGTTTTGCCTCTGATTAAGGTCGATTAGAGGAAGTAGCTGGAAGTGTCTTCCCTGGGAAACGACATTCCACGTAAGAGGAAACTTTCACTGAAATGTCCAAGAATTAATGTTCATTACGGACGATTTTTCTTGTCCTAAATTTTTTATCCTTCTCGTCCTTTT
>JAOUZG010037308.1:854898-878005 GCA_026289955.1 Argiope argentata
TCATTGGTAATATTTACTTCCCTGTTTTATCATTTCTTGTATATGATAAACAATACATAGTAAATATGAAAAAAATAATTCGTCTAAGAGTTATAAAACCATATATTCTTTAATTGTTCACGGTTATTCTAGGTTTTTCTTATTCATTGATAATATTTATTACTCTGCTTTATCAATTTTTGTACAAGATGAATGATAGCAAATATGAAGAAATGCTTTGCTTAAGAGTTATAAAACCACATATTCTTGAATGGCATCGGTTATTCTTATTGAATGGTTCTCGGTTATTCTAGTTTTTTTCTTATTCTTTGGTAATATTTACTACCCTTCTTTATCATTTCTTGTATATGATTAACGATTAGTAAATGCGAAAAAAATAATTCGTGTAAGAGTTATAAAACCACATATTCTTGAATGGAAAGCATGGAAGTTTTCTGAAAGTAGACGTGATTAAATTTTCCTCTGATGTTTCTCACTTTAGAGAGAAAACACGTTTTCTTTCCTAATTAAAATATAACTCGTTTCTTTTAGGGACCAGCTGATCATTTACAATATTAGAATTAATTGAATTCTGCCAAATAATTTTGATGAGCTGCATCTTATTATGATAAAAAAGTGTTGGTATTAATTATGCACAATGTATAAAAATATTTCCTAATCTTTAATTAGGTTATAAAATTTGTCAATAAATTGGCAAAATCGCTATAGTTACTGACATTTCGGGTTTAGCTTAAGTTTTAGTTTGCAATATCTCTTAACTCGGACAGTAATAATAATTTACACGTTTGTTCAGTAAATATACTGAACAAATATATATAATATATAATAAATGAAATTGATGTTATGAATTTATTTAGATTGATTGAATCTGAATTGAAAATTCTCTTTTAGATGAAATTAATTTCTTGCAATAATATTATTTTATAAAGTAGTAGGCATCTTTCCTCTCTTTATATGGTATTATTAAAAACAAAATTTATTAAAAATTTAAAAAAATTATTGCACACAGATTATATAGCTTCGTTCTCTGCATAATAAAGATAAATGTATATATTTTGTATGCTATATCTGATAATAATAAAGATAAATGTGTGAATGTGTTTTGAGCTTGTAAAAAAGTCGTAAAACGTATCTCCCTTTGAAGAGACACATGTTCGAACATTGTTACTTCTGAGCAGCGGAGAGAGGATTCTTTCCTTTGTTGCGCATTGTGTTCTCCCGCTTTGATGTTACCCTTTGGACTTGAAAGGACTCAGATAATGCAGCACATATGTGTTTGCGGCCCTTTGAAGAAGGAAACCGTGTCAAAACACCAGATGTAGCAATTTCTTCTATGGACCACCCAAACTGGGATAAAGTTCCGATATTGAACAACATATGCGTTTACGGCCCTTTGAAGAAAGAAGTACTGAAGCCTCCATAAGTGAATTTTTCTCTATTGTGAAGATTCTGCTAGGGGTGTGGATGAGTAGAAAATATTCCCATGGTTACTGCTAACCATAGGGAGTATTTCTGAAGAATTATTGGATGATCGGCATCGGAGTTTGACTGAGGTTAAAATGGAAGGTTTTGGAAGGAAGAAAGGACGAGACCAGCCGATCCGGTAGACTGGACAAGAGAGCTGATACGACGAGAAGTCGAGCTGAACTGATGAGCTGTGAGCTGAGTTGAAGTGCTGGACAGTTGAAATGATAACATGTGATCTCGAATTTATTGATTAAAGATCTACCGGAAGTAATCCGTAGATCTCTCGAGCTACTGCAGTAGCTGGATAAGCTAATAGCCGGTTAGTTTTCCCTTGTTATAGTCGCGGAACTATTATCCCAGATGTAAATATTTCCCAGCATATTAACCTAGAGGACGTGTTGTTGTTTTTTGTTATCGTATAATGCTGTAATTAAAAAAATTGTGGTTAAACGCTACCTGTTTATTTGATCGACCAGGATCAAGTCATTACAAGCTATACAGAACAGACCACTTGACAACACCTATTAACTTGACTTTACATACTTTGGAGGACCACCTCTGAGCTATGATTTCAAAATTTCAATCAGAATTTCAATTCATTAGGAACTGCGCTTAATTTTAAAATTTATCATCGGTAGCTTCCAAAAATATGATAGTAAAGAATAATTTTTACACCCTTTCAAAATTAATTTTTTTTATTGATACCAATTTAATAGTTGTGAACATTTTTGCTAAATTTTAACGATTTCTTTAAAAAATATTTTTTTTGCCTTATTTTCAACAATAAATTATTGAATTTCAAACTATTTTCATCGTTCGTTTCTTCAGATATGTGAGCGAGTGATTTGCTTCCTTTGTGGAAAACTAAAGAAAAAGTATTCTATTTCATATCTTTGCAATTCACGAGTCGTATAAAAATGGTTTCAATATTGTGAAATTTATAAGATAAATAAACTGCATATTTGCATTTTTAATAGCGACATGATGTCATGGGAATGGTTTACACATGAAAATTTCATGTACATAATGAACGTACATATAAGGCAACTAAAGCATCTCAACTTAATATCTTGCAATTTCACAGTATCGTAGATATGAAGCTACAGCTAAACGATATAACTAAAATAAAAGATATGAATATTACCAACGAGCCAGCTAGTCGACAAAGGCGATTATCAATAATAATAATATCCGACGAATTGTTATTGCATCGATATAGAAGATACGAAATTATTTATGGCCTAGCAACAACCTTCTGCTTTATTTACCTAATTTTTGTATGGAAATCTAATAAGAATATTAATTATTTATTGGGTATTGATGCTCTTAAAAGCACTTGCTGAAATATTTAAAAATTTGTCTTTCTTTATGAGGATGCTCCTTCTTTAAATGGGTATCATTTACAAACAGAGATGTAACATTCATATACAGCATAAACATAGAGTTTTTCACGAAATAATATTGAGCGATAATTATTAGATAATATTTCGGTTTGATTCGTTTTATTGATTTTCTTGGCTCTTGAACTATTAATGGAGAATGCATTTATTTAAAATGTCCTCTTGCTATTTGATGAGAAGGAAGAATATAAATATAGTAGAGAACCAATAATAAACCGAACAAATTAGAGAACCGATAATAAACCGAATAAATTAGAGAACAGATAGAAAGTATCAGACGTTATGGTAAATTATTCCAAAATTTCCATCTAAATTCATTCAGCAATTCTTAAGTCACTTCAGTCGTTTGAGGATGACAATATCATGAAGATATATTGTTCCTCTTGCATCATTCTGGGCTTGCTGTTTTGTATGGATCACCTTATTTTTTTAGAGTCTCACAGTAACGATTTGCATTAACCGTAATACCTTGTGGTTCAAAATTCTACCTTTATAAATTTGAATACACTGACCACCTGGATTAACCCTTTGCAGTCCGAAAAATAATTAGATGCAAAATGATTCACCTAATACAAAGATTTATGTATTGCTATGAAAAATAAATATATATAATTTTTTTAAGTCGAATTTCTTTGAAAAATTAATCTACATCTCTTAATTATTATGTAGGCGTTTTTAACAATAAAATTTGAAAAATAAATAATTGAAACGTCAAAATGATGCACAGTCTTGAATGCCGAGTCACACTCGACATCGGACCGTAATGGGTTAAGGAAATGGCACATAAGAGTCAAACATGTCAATTCTAGAATGAAAAATATTAGAATGTAGGAAGTAGTTATATAACGAAATGAAGTAAGCTTCAAGAATGTAACAGATTTTTTTTTTTCGAAAAAAATATTGTGTTTTTCATTTTGTATAATTAGATGGTTTTAATTTTCTGAACGGTTCGCATATATAGATTGTTCTTTGAACCATCATAGTTTGGAAGATAATTAATTCGTATTGATTGTTCTTTAGTATTACTTATGACATCAACATATCGATGTTTTTCTTTCTGAATTTAATAATGATGGAAATTTCCAATATTTATATTCTAATAACTCTAAAAACTCGAATGTTTCTTTTTAAAATTTCTGTTTTCAAAGACTCTGAGTGCAAGAACTCCGAAAATACTTTTCATGCAAGCATTGTTTTCATAATTTTTTTGTCTCATATAAATACTTTTTATACAAGAATTCTGAAAATCAGTGTTAGTTTGAAATTCTGCATTGTTATTGACATAAAATTCATTTTAGAGCCAATTTTATTGTATGGATATGGTGAAGAAATTGTATTCAAAGAAGAAATTGCGTTTTGCCTGAAAGTATTTTAAAAGAATTATTGGATCAGAAGTATTTTAAATTTTTTTTTAAAAAAATATAATATATTTTTAAATATTGGAAATAGATACTATTGATAATCTAGGCCTGTGAAAGCAGGAACAATACGAGTAAGGAGTCGAAGTAATGATTTGCTGCTTATTCAATGAGAGCAATAAAATTATAATCAAATCAATTTAAACATAGATCTTAATTTTAACTGTAAAATAAAGAGAACAAAAGAATTTAATATTTTTTCTTAAGATGCAAGAATAAAGATTCCTCCTCAATTATGTTCATAAAGATTTGATAGAGAAGAGAACTTTTTTAATCAATTACTAAAAATAAAACATTTTTAAAAGTTAAAGAACGATGATGCCAAAAAAGAAAGATATTTTCAATCAAAGTAAAAAAAAATGATAGATTATTTTAAAAAAATAATTTCGAATTCAGGTCAATGATCTCGATACGCATAATGCAGAAATCTTAAGATAAGATGGAAATATTTTTTTAGAATTTAAAATAGCAACTCGGATTTACAAATTAAATTAGGAACGGTGCGTATACTCTGAACTGATGGAAACTGATTGAATGAACATTGCAACATGAGACCATTTTTGGGAGTTTGAGATAAATGGATGATAAGGAAGGATCTGAGGCAGAAAAACTGTAATCGATATATTTTTGATTTATTCCAAAATAGGTTTACTTTTAAGACCGTTATGCATATAAAGGTCATTTACGATTCGCATTACTATATGGTTTTGTAAACACTTACGTGTTCCTTAATCTTGTGATGACCATTGATTTTCAGATCGGGAAGCCATAGATTGAGACATATTCCGTGGCAGACTTGGAAAGCAAAATCTCGTGCCTAATTACTAGTTCACTCGTTTAGAAACATTGATAGCCCTTTTGATATAGGAATCAATACAGACTCTTGTTAATGAACCCAGGTGCGTGCATTTATTAGACCGTTGAATAAACCTGAAATGATAATATCTTAAGTTGGATATTTCTTTGATTTTTAAAGAAAACTGTGTATGGATATTGGGATGATTATTTCTTTACTGACATGGTTTATTACGAAGTTCTCAAATCTTTAATTATTCGGAGGATTTATATCTTTCTTGATAATTACAGTACAATGCCGAGCATCCTTTTCACAATTACTCCGCTTCTGTACTATCCGGCCTATTTGTCGTTTACCGGTATTAAATGGGGAAGGCTAGGCGTTGCATTTTCAACACTGACAAGGCATTGGAAGTGGACATCTGTTGTTTAGATTTTAAGAACACTATTCACAAGAGTAGCTCTACAAATCCATATCTTTTTTTTCTGTTATTTTTGTGTTTGAACATACTATTTATTTGTATTTTTTGTGTTTTTACTTTTTATTATTATTTCCGTCCTCTTCCCTAATTTTTCTTTGGTATTTTTACAATATTTTTCAGAAATTTGTAATCTCAAACAAACTATAAGTCTATTTATGTGAACTAGCATAAGTCTTCAGTTTCTCACCAATAGTTAGCTTGATTAGACAAAGCCACTTTCCATTTAAATTCAAAAATTGTCTTCAGCTTTTTTTAATTCAAAATTAAAATCCCACATTAAATTTCAACCAATAAATGTGAGACGTCGATTAACTGTCACTTTCATTATATCTTCCACTTCATTCTCATTACACTGTTTAAATAACCAGGTGGTTATAGTTGCAGGGGCATGAAGTGGTGTTGTATGTATATGTAGTGTAAAAAATGCAAGTTGTGACAGGAAAAGAGCAGCGTTTTGCTCGTTGTTCATTGTTTCTCCAGTGAGTAATGGACTTCAATTGGTGCCGTTATTATCTTAGGTTTACATTTTATTTTAAGTTACATTTATTAATGATTTTACATTTATCATTGATGGTTACAATATTTACATTTATCAATGATGGTTACAATGTTTACATTTATCAATGATGGTTACAGTGGTTACATTTATCAATTATGGTTGCAATGTCTACATTTATCAATGATGGTTGCAATGTTTACATTTATCAATGATGGTTACAATATTTACATTCATCAATGATGGTTACAATATTTACTTTTATCAATGATGGTTACAGTGGTTACATTTATCAATGATGGTTACAATATTTACATTTATTAATACGTACGGCTTAGCTACACACTCATCACAGTCACTTGCACAGCCCCTTTCTACGGGGGGCACAGTCACACATCTCACAGATAGCACACAGAGGAACAACCATGCCCGAACCGGGGCTTGAACCCTCCCAGAACAAGAGGAAGACGCTCTATCTCGGCCCCCAAAAGCCGGCCCTTTCAGTTCTTCATCCTTAGAACACTCAGGTTCCACATCATCCCGTCATCTATTTGGAGGTCTTCCTCTGAACGCGATCCCAAAGGATTCTAAAAAGTGGATATTTTGAGGGTGCTGTTTTTCCAGATAAGGTCGAGCCATCTTAACTTATTGCTTCAGATAAGCAGTGTTACTTGTAGTTGCCTATAGAGTTTGTATAACTCAAAATTTAATCCAGTTCGCCAACATCTCTCTAGTACTGGAGCAAAGATAACCAACTTAAAGAATTTAGGTTTTGCATGAATCGAGCTGTTTGAATTCTAGATTCATAGAATGCAGTAAATGTCTCTCTCTTATCCGATAGTAAATTTCTATTTTTTACCTAAAAAATAGCAATTAAATCCCAATTAAGATTCTTATTTAACTTTAAAAAAAGAAATTTAATTGAGGTTCTATTTCGTTACACATTATTAAAGTATTATTTACTCCCCAAACCTTTGTCTTCTGCTTTAGCATGAAGTGCATATTTAATCAGTAATTTCACTGTTTATGGACTTATTCTAATTTTTATCCTATGAGAACATGGTGTTGTTTTGATTTCATAATTTTGATTATATATATATATATATATATATATTCGCAGGCAAAAAATAGTTGTATTTCGAAACGATTTTGTGAGAGGTACCATCGTTTTCTAAATATCGATGTATGTGTAATTTGATAGTTACTGATATTGTTTCAAACCGGTTTAAACTGGCTTTCAAGAAAAAAAATCTCGTTTCAAGGAAAAAAAATTAGAATTAATTGATTTTGAGATGGCTAAAAATCCCCGATTTCTAACTGTTTGTGATTGCCAAGTATAAGTCATATGAGAACATGATGTTTTTCTGTCGGTTTGCTTCTAAGTGACTTAAAAGAAATAATGTTTTCATATGATAACTGGAAATTTGTTATAGTAGATTTCAATTGTTTTAAATTATTTGAATCTGAATACAATTTTCTAACGGTTGTTTTCTCGATATATCATCATAAAGAAGCTATAAATCTCTCAATTTGATCTAAAGGAGATGGTGTATCTTTAGATCCATTGAAACGGCAAAGCCAATTCCGATCGAGGAAAAAGAAAAAAAGAACCAATACTTATTGTTGCGCAAACGATTTTCTGCTTTCGAAACTAGGTTAAGAGCGTGCTGGCAACGGCCATCCGTTAAAAGTGAAATCGTGGAAAAGGAAGGAACCGTTTGTTAATGCAAGTCTCTTGCAAAACGATGTGTCGAGAAGGTTCTAAAATTAAACTTGGGTGAGGCCCCTTATGCCGAGACAATAAACACGTTCTGCAAAGTAATTCCGTTTTCCATCAATTGCCCACTCAATCCAATCGCTTTCGTAACAAACAAAAACTCGCTGCGAGCGTTATTTTTAGATTACATCGTGATTATGAACAGTTAACTTTCTATTTTTGTATACTTATTTTAAACATCTAATTTCCCCCAAGTGATTTATCAAAGGTGACGCGTCTATCAGCTGGTTGGTTTGCGATTATCTTTTATGCAGTCGTTCTTTTGCTGCCAAAGAAGTATTGTTGAATTTTGTATTGATTTGATTTCGAAAGGGGGCAGAAAATTACTTTGTCAAGAAATTACACCCAGTTTCTTGAAGATTCATGACGTTATTATGTATCTGTCATTTTAGAAACGCTGATTAGTTTAAAATTATGTGTTTTCCTGGGCTCATAGGAGAGATCTGCAAGTATTTGCCGATTAAAGGGTTAACTTTGACATATGTATGAACATAGTGCATGGCATAGTGCATGAACATATGTGCATGACATAGTATTGACATAGTGCACGAATAATATATGCGTTTAAGCAGTGAAATATATTTAATATTTCAACAAAAATCGGAAGTAATAGATATCAGTTTTAAATTAACTTTGAAAAAGTGATTAAAAATCAGAGAAAGGTAGTACAGAATTAAAATTGGAGGCCACTAAAAAGCTAAATGCTTATTCTTAAGACGATATGGAAATATAGAAATAGTTCAGAATTTTCGAGGTAAAAAAACAAAATATTTCAGTCCCTATTTCACGCTCTTTAGAGAATAATAGTAAGAGCTTTTAATGATTCTGCAAAACCTTCTGAGTACCAAGGATGATGTGAGTCAAATTTCACTCGAATACGTCAATAAGGATATGAAATTTCATGAGGTTTGTTTAAGTCTATTTGTCAGTGAAAACGATAATTAAACAAATACATTAAGTGAGATAGGATGAAATTTGAAATGCATTTTCGTAACCATTTCTACTGCAGAAAAATCTGTTTCATTGTCTGTATGCATATTAACACGATAATCGATAATTGCAAAAGACCATAAATAATGAAATTTCATGTAAATATTTTTTTAAAATCAGAATTATAAATATACAGCAAAATTTGAACCAAATCTATCAAAAGAAGGAGGTTGTTTATTGGTTCGTATACTTGAGTATATGTGCGCTGCTTTCGCTAAAAATGCAATTAATTAGGTAAGTAACATTTGATGCATATTCTTTACCCAAATTGTAGATCCGTGTCAAATTTTGGAACTATTTGTTGGAAAAATAGATGCTCAAATTTTGCGTCTATATACAATTAAGAAACTCAAAACCGGGCATGCTGCATCATTATGCATAGAAATCGAAGGGTGGCGACGGGTGTTTTTTTTACCCGAATGTTTTAATCCTGTATTTGCATTCTACTTTATCCTCTCTATATGATAAGGAAATGTAGAAAAGCAGGTTCTAGACTGCTTAAAAGAAAGTCAAGTAGAAATTAAATAAGTTACTGCTGTATGTCTAGTTTAACATAGAATGAAAGAAAAATTGCAATTTTTTTTTCCTTTCAGCCTCAAGACGCATACTGTAGTTTTACTGATGGGGTAATTGTTCCCCTTTTTAATATATCTTGTTTTTATCTCGGTTATTATCGGTTGGGTATTGCTAATGACATTTATATCTTTTATAATTTCAGAATTTAATTATCATTTATTCTATTAATTTCAATCAAATGAGGATACTATGCGAGTGTGATCATCTGTTAGTAAATTTAAAAAAAGAATTTATTTTAGGATTTCATAATGTCTATAATCATGAATTATGAACTATATCAAACTTTAAAATATAAGAAACAACAAATATTTTTTAACACTTCTTTATAAGTGTACTTAAAGTCAGAAAGTGAGTTTTGGTGCAAAAATATGAATGCCAACATATAATCTTAAAAAGTATGAGTCTCTAATAAATAATACTGAAAAGATAATCAGCTTTATTGATATCAAAAGGGAAGAAATTCTTAAACAAATTAAAATTTTGGATATATTACAAATGAGATAGAAATTTATACTTTAATAGCATTTATATCAAAGAATCACTCTTTTTACGTCAATTTGATGTTCAGATACTGAATACAACAATCTTTTTCTGCATTTGAGGTGATGATGATGTCGTGTCCGCTTTTTACCGCGGTAAGAGGGGTGCAG
Organism: Argiope argentata; assembly: GCA_026289955.1. NCBI lineage: Eukaryota > Metazoa > Arthropoda > Arachnida > Araneae > Araneidae > Argiope > Argiope argentata. The sequence goes on from JAOUZG010037308.1 coordinate 864,950, forward strand.
TAGCTTCTGAGGGTATGAACCCCTGAGCACCCGAGGGCAGAAGCCTGACTTCTAGCTCAAATGAAGATGAAACACTCACACATACGCTTGCATAGCCCCTTTTTACAGGGGGGCACATTCACACATCTCACAGATAGCACACAGAACAACCATGCCCGAACCGGGACTCGAACCCGGGACCTCCAGAACACGAGGCAGACGCGCTCCCTCTGTACCAGCAAGCCGGCTGCATTTGAGGTAATTAATGAAAATATGCTTTAAGATTTTAGTACACTGTATATTATATGTAAAAAATGCTAATTTAAAATTGGGGGTCTTTTTATTTATTTTTTCGCTTATGCGCTTTGTGGAAAAAGTATACTATTGGCAAAAAATATTAATTCGAAATTCTGACTAATCTCCATGTTTTAGATCTCTTCTAATTGGGAAAACACATTTATAGATTTCAATAAAATTTTGAGCAAAATCTATTCAGAAGAAATATAATTTCTTTGCGTACAGGGCCTATCAAACTTTTAGCCAACTCCAATGAGAGATGGTTGTTTTATACTTTCAGAAATATATAAAGGATACAGCTCAAAAATGCAATGAATTAAATATATTAAATCCGATATAGGATTTCGTGGCGAAATGTTTATCTTTGTAACAAATTTTTATTTCAATTGATTGGGAAAAACGTATTTGTTAACATAGATTAGATTTTTCGATGTTATTAATTGTATGCCAAATAATTCACCATGGATGATATGGACAATGGAATAAAACCTTTAATTTCACACCAAAAGTTAATATTTCCTGAATATTGTATACTAGTGCAAAGCGTTCTCTGGTATATACTTTGTTAGATAATATACGAGAAGGTTTTGGGAAGACTAATCCCGCATTTTTTTTATCCCTATTAGTTTTGCTTTTGATATTGAAAGATCTACATGTTATAAAAATCAAAGTTATTATACTATAATACGAGATACTCATTAAAATAATATTCAGATATAAAAATGCGATATTAACTGCTCGATTTTCAAATGATTCTCCAAGTTACGTCGCACACCTCTAATGGTCGACTTAAAGAAAGACGATTTGGACATCACAGAAGATTACGAGTAACTAATCATTCCTCAAATGGTATCCTCAAGGTTGTTATTACGCCAGCTAATACCCCGCGTCTTATGCAAAATTGCATTTTGTTTTTTTGTGCTCAATAATGCTTTGTGCTGAGTGAATTCACCCTTCTTGGATCCTCTTAACCTCCATGGGGAATGGAGCGATTACCCGTTCCCACGCAGCTTTCTCCAAAACCAACTTTCGGAGGATAATTTGAACAAAATAGGCGGATACTTTTCTCGGGGTTCATACTATTTGAATCAAAGGAGCGAAGTAACTGGTGGAGAAAGACACGTGTCGCCTAGGCGGATTAATCAAAACAGGATTTGTGTTTTCATCAAGGAAAAAAAAGAATGCATGTTTATTTCTTATCTTTAGTTGCTTTAGAATTTTGCAAATGCTAATGCACACATTCCTCCCCCCTACACACACATAACACCCCTCCATGCCCCTGCAACTATGATCTCTGAAATCATTCAAACAGTTTATTGGACATGGAGAACCCCCTACACACACAGTTACACACACACCGGTGTCCTGGTCTTGTCCCTAAACTGGACATCCCGGTTCGAATTCTGGTTCAGGCATAATTGCTCTTTACCCCATGTTCTATCTGTAAGGTGTGTAAAAGAGCCTTTTTGTAAACAGGGGTTGCGCAAACGAGTGTGTGAGTGTCATCTTCATATGAGCTAGAAGTCAAACTTCAGCCCTTGTGTACTAGGTCTTAAACCTTATAAGCAGTCGCACAAACTCTATTTAATCCGATGACTTTATTAGCAGGCTTGTTTATGGCAAATATCATAAACAACAACAATATATTAGGAATAAAAGAGTTGATTTTTTTCGTTTATACAATCAAGAATAAGTCATTTTGGATGCCTAGGCTCATATAGCTTAACATGGTAAATTTTTGAAGTTAAATAAATTTAATCCTTAAGCATTTTATCTATATCTTCGGTGGCGTACTTTCTAATGAGTACATGCGTGTGTATACAATAAAATAAAGAAAGAAAAAAAATCCTCTTAGTATAGGCATTGTTTAAAGTCTAAACTTGAAGGGGGAAAGTGCGCTGCCTTGGATTCTTCAGTATATTTAAACAATATGACGCCTTTTTTATGTAGATAATAGATTATGTGTGTTTGACTTATGCCTTTGATCTAATGAATTGACAATTTGATTCAGATTTTGAATTTTTAGTGCTCTATGAAAACACTGCCATTTTCCTTTTTCTGACTATTTACATTTTTATCATGTCAGAACATGATATTGTTTTAGAAATAAAGTTTTGTGGTGTCAACAAAAACCCGTAGGTGAAAAATTGAAATGTTATTATCCGCACGGGCATCTAAAAAAAATCAGCTTTTAATAACGCGTTGCCATCGCATTTACAAAAGCTCTGATTAAACAAAATATTAATCACTGCAGCAAATACCACCTAGAAAAATGACCTTTCGAGCACGAGATTATATGAAATGAAATAAATAGGAAATGTGATATTTTTTTAATAATAAGTGTGAGACAAATTTTTTTGGATTGTTTGCAATACTAAAGAGACTCATTCGATGAAACGATTAAAGAGAATAAAAATATAATTTAACTCGTACGAGCACTCGGTTCTTGGACGTTCAAGAAATGATGTTTTGATATGATACATTGAAATATACACAACAGATTTAATTTTAATCTTTTAAGATTTCTCGTTTTTATACGCGAGGTAAAAAAATATAATCGACAAATTTTTAATCGACAAATTTTACAAAATAAATATGTAAAATCTATAATTGTAGAGTAAAGACAATAGAATTCTAAAAAGGGGGTTTCTAATTTTAGAAACGCCGTTTTCAGTCTCAGAGAGGGGGAGGGATGGCAAATGTGGTGATTAATTAGAATATATTATCTATTTATGTGGCCAAATTATTTAATAAGGGATTTGAATTGCTCTTTGTGTACTTAGTATATCAAAAACTGAATAATAAAATTAAGAAAATTAATACAATTATCGAAAACAAATCTATATTTGTTGTGTAAAGTATTTATATTTAAGAATATATCTATTTATCACAGTTAATCTGAATTTAGTCATCACATGCAATGGCGGGTCAGATTAAGCAACTGATTAGTGCCTCTAGATTAACAGGAAATCGCAAAAAAGTCTATTTGGTTTCATTGGTTGGATCTACTGTGAAGAGCGTCGTGGTGGTCTGGTGGTGAGAAATCTACTCATGAACTATAGGATTTAAAGTTCGAAAGCCGATTCCATAGAAGAAACGTCGTATGAGGAAGTCTGTTGCTCGTTAAATTCGTCAGGACCAAATGTCCTCCAGCTGGTGTGGTGTGGAGAAGGGGGTATCTGCTCAGATGTCGTCCTCGTCATCTGAATGGGGTTCAATGTTACGTGATACCTTCCCAAATAGCCATCGCGCGAATTTACAATGGGTTGTTAATATAACTAAACTAAACTATTGAGAAGAAGCCGGCTTTCTGGCGCAGAGGTAGCGCGTCTTCCACGTGTTCTGGGAGCCCCGGTTCGGGTATGGTTGTTCTTGAATGTTCAATCTGTAAGGCGTATGAATGTGCCCCCCCCCCCTGTAAAAAGGGGTTGTGCAAGCGAATGTGGAGAGTGTGTAGCTAAGTCGTACTCTTGGTTCTAGTTGGCGCTACTTCAAAAACAAGGGACGCTCCTTTCGACTTAAATCTGCTGCTGTATCAGCGGGGGGCTTGTCCAATATTTTAAGTGCCATAGGTAACAACCAAAAACTGTGAAGATTTTGTGGCTACTTTTCTAAAATTAGGCTGAAAAGAATATACACACCTACGATTCGATTTTAACAAAGTATATAATCTCTCATTTTGTAATTTTTTTTCTTTTTGTTGCTATGATGACTTTTTCCTAAAAAAAATTCTTTTTCATTTTTGACCGATTTTTGTCCAATAACTGCGTTTAATATTTGGAGAATAAGATTGTTTCGAAATTCTAGCTTCAAAGTGAAAAATATATTACGAAAGAAATAATAATAATATATAAAAAACCAGATTTCTGCGTTCCAGATAAATAAGGAACAGGTGTGTGAGAGAGGGGAGTGCTATTTATGAGCCATGTGACCCACAACTTTGGGAATTTCCACATTGTAACTGATTGCCCCCGAGCATCGTTTAAGCATCCCTCGAAGTGCCTTCATTAGCAAACGTACCGAAAAGGAAAAGTGAAGCGATTCGGCGTTTCAACCGGGAAGTGACTGCGCCAAGGTCTATGATGATCTGGAAATCTCCGCCAAGCATATCGAAGATGATATTAAGGACTCCTACTTCGTCCGATTTAATTGATTCTTCTCACCGCTGTAACTCTTTTTTTTATCTTCTCGATCTTTCTTTTCCTTTTTCAATATCTGTTCTTTCTGGATTGTGTACTTTCACTGAGAAGAAACGCGTCTTTGGAAAGAGACGATGGCATTAATGCTGATCAGAGATATAAATTGTTTTATGGTTAATGGTAGAAATTAAATGTGTTTCATTTGAAAAAAGGAGATATGTCTACTAACAAAGAAGAAAAGTATATTTTTATGAAATAATAATTTAGTTAAAAGTTAAATTGAGTTTAGTTACATTAGGGTTAGCTTTTCAGACTACACCATGGCTATTTTGAGACGAAATTCTTAATCTTGAGCAATTAGATGAAGATAACTCCAAAATTGGCGACTTCTCCAAGTTTCCCCAGCAACCGACTAAAAGATATTTGGCGTGCATCCGATCGATTTACATGGTCATTCTTTAGTTAAATTGGGTTTAGTTACATTAGGGTCAGCTTTTCAGACTACACCATGGCTATTTGGGGACGAAATTCTTAATCTTGAGCAATTAGATGAAGATGACACCAAAGTTGGCGACTTCTCCAAGCTGCCTCGGCAATCGACTAAAGGATATTTGGCATGGATCAGTTCCATTTACATGGCCAATGTTTGGTGGAATCAGGACTCAAACATTTACAAGAGTCTTGCCATCTGGCCACCATGGTTCTAATTAGTTTAGGAAAAAGTACTATAGTATAAAATGTTCCATTTTACGTTTCTTAACATCACTGAAAATAAAAATCAGTGGAATTTTTAAGTACTAAGAAAGTGGTTTAAAGTTGGTCCTAGACCAAAATCATGTATAATAATTTCTTTGAATTGACTTTATTTAAATCTCTATTATTCGAGATTATTGAGAAGGGAAAAAAATAAAAGAAGATTTAAACTTTAGTATGAAGCCACAAATATTATAATAATGCTTTAAAATTGTTTAAATCCCTTATTCCATTTGTAAAGGATTTTTTCTAAATTACAGAGTAGCAGACTGTACATGTATTTACTATAGTCGTAATGCGTGTGAGTAAAACATTGACCATTATTGTGAAATACAGTTAAAATTATTAATTAAAAATTTATTAAAACTTAGCAGAAAATTGTATGAAAACGCTTATTTTTTGAAATTTAAAGTGATGTAAAAACTATTTTTCTACACTAATATCTCCGAAGTTAACTAGATATCAGATAGAAGGTATTTCAAATCAAAAAATATTTCAGTTTTGCAGAAAAATTTTCTTGACTTTAAAAACCAAAGAATCTAATCAAACAAGCAAACAAACAAAACATTATGCAGTATAAAATTTTGTCCTTCCCCGCTTTTTCCATAAGACTTCACTATCAAACTGTCACAGATCCAGAAAAGATTTTGCAATATTTTTAATGAATTATTAACCTAGAATATCGGTTTATTAATACACGAATAATTCACGAATTAATACACGATGATAAAAATACATATAATAAAAGATGAATTTTAGACATATTAATTTTGTATAATTAAAATTGGCTTAAAATTTTCTTGAAGAAGAACAAATAATTCCAAAATGTTTTCAGATGAGTATAAAACTTAAAACAGCATGCTATATTTTATTTTTTATAATTCTAATTTTAAAATGTTTGAGATATAACAAATTAAGTGCGAATTAATTTTGGGAAAATGGTGCATCTTCGATGCTAATTAAATTCTATCATTTCAGCGCAAAGATCATAAATGCATACTGAGTTCGATCATTTCTAATTAATTCAATATCATAAATGAATACTGCGACGATACTGTTCTTCATAATTAAAAAAATATTAAACACCGACACGTTTTAGCAATCAGGATTTTTTTTTGCAGGTAATAACAAAAAAATCGAGTTAAAAAAATTTCACAAGGTTTAACAATCGAAATAAAAAAAATGAAATCACAATTTCAACATTTTATTTCGCACAAAATAAAGATAAAATGTAAGCTGCATGAGCACGTTACGTGTTAAACGGGGAAAATTTTTTTATTATCGTGTTGCTACCATATTGACACGTGCTCAAATTTTAAAAAAAAAACGTTAACTATCATTCCGAATTAAATATGTAGAAATGTAATATTAAGCACTTGTTTGCATGAAATTAAATATAGATGGAACAAGATATTTTTTTGAAACATAAATATAAGGAAACGTTTTCTATGATCTTTCACAATACCTATATTGCAAATTCGATTAAGCACTTTTATTTAAAGAAAATAGGATTTTATATGTGCAAGATATCTACTCTAATTGGAGCCTGATAGATGATTTATAAACGTTTAGTAACAATTTATACATCTGCTAAAATTGATCTAAATGAATATATAATTTTATTTTATATTAATTAAGGTAATTAATGCTGATAAATTGCAAATTTTAAATTTTTACATATATCCTCTTTCTTATGAATCATATTTAACAAAATATTCTTGAGACGTTAATATCTTTAAAAAAAGATTAAAATGAAATCTGTTGTGCACATTTCAATGTATCATGTCAGAATATCATTTCTTGAACGGCCAAGCACCACGTGCTCGTGCAAAGTAAATTATATTTTTATTCATTTAAATGGTTTCATTGAATGAGTCATTTTGGTATTGCAAACGATCCAAAAGTGTTGTCTCGCATTGATTGTTTAAAAAAAATCCCATTTCCCATTTATTTCATTTCATAAAATCAAGTGTTCAAAATGACATTTTTTTAGGTTTCGTTTGCAGCAATGATTAACTTTTTTTTAAATCAGAGCTTTGTAAATGCAATGGCAACGCATTATTAAAACATTTTTTTTAAAAGATGCCCGTTAAGATAATGAAATTTTTATTTTTCGATAAAGATTTTTGTTGTCACAAGGAAACCCCATTCCCGAAACAATATCATGCTCTTACATGATGATAAAGAGTTGCACTCGAATCAGATAAATTAATTGCTGAAGTTGCTTGAGTTATGAAAATCTAAATATCACGATTCTATAAAACGGATGGTTTGAGATTACTTCATAGACCTTCTCAAAGAAGCCAATCATATCCCAGTGTTGCATCAGAGTGATTGGCCTAGCTTATAAAATGTTAATTGTTCTAAAATTGTAATATCCAACTCTTAAAAAATCTCACAGACTTGATCATAAGAGATGAATACGTTTATTTATTTAAAAGTCGGAATGCCGGGAATATTTTGCAGGGAACGATTCCTTCGGACAAGAGGACTGTATAAAATTTAAACTTCATAATTTTTGAAGTATATTTATGAACTGAAAAAATATTATTATAGACATCTTTTAAATCCTTTTGAAAATAAAACTAAAAACTGAAGTTTGCGATTAATCTGAAAATTTTGTTAAATAATTCTTTGAGATGTTATAAGTTATGGAAATTATTCTGTTGTGCGCACAAAATATTAATATCGAACAACTCTGCTTTAAGCTCTCAAATTATTTTTAAAATTGCATGGTTGGTTTCAGCAGATCTTTATATTAATTGCAGTTTCATCATTTCCATTTTAATTGAAAATTGAATTTTATGCGTACTGATAGAAAATTCGAGAAATGTATTGTACAATAGACAGAACGTCTTAAAGCTTAAATTATAGTATCGGTGAATTATATGACTATCAAAATGTGATGCTTAAAAATATTTTGATTAAATACCTATTACGAGAACAAATTACATAAAATATTAATTACACATTGTAGAGAGCATTGATACTGGCGAACTGGTTGGTCACCAAAGGCGGCTGGTAGTCAATATATTTAGAAAAACACTTTACTGTTTTGCCTTCAAATGCTTATTATTTCCTAACAATTGCTGCAAAACATTTAAATAATATGTAAATTGAAAAAAATGTAACAAGAAAGGTGTCTTCAAAAATGATTGAATAAGAATGTGTTTAAATAAATAAATAGAAACATTTCAATCGCCATTTTTTTTTACCTAAAACAAAACTATATTATAAAATGCAGTTGTAAATTTTGTCTTTTCAAAATTAACATGTTTTGATAAAAAAAAGGATAAAATTCTTAATTTCTGTTTCATTAATAAATTTGACAGTCAAATAATAGGACAGGTTTTTTTTAAATTGCTTTATTTGGGAAATCTGATTCTCTATGCCACTTTATATTCACAATAAAACATTGTGACTTTTATTTAAATCATACCATTTCCATATCTATCAAAATTAAAGTAAGTAAAATTTAATATGTTTCAAATTTGATAAGATTCTTTTTCTTTTCCAGAATATTTCAAATTTTATGGGCAAATTATTAACGAAGTATAGTTCATTATTACAAAAGAGACTTATTTTTCTTTTCATAGATCTCCAAGTTTCATAGCACTTTCAAAAAACATGGCAACGGTTAAAATAAACTCCCGTGCGTGAATTGAAGTGTAATACTCAACATTTAAATAACAAATATCAGTTCTATTAATTTTGATTTGATGCAGCCAATTGTAGAATTCTAGTTTTGAAAATAGACATCTCTTTATCGAACGATGGCTTATTACTGGGATAAAACATGCTTTAAAATAGAAGATATGCCTTCAACAAGCACATCATTTAATGGCTTCAAAGCAGTTCAAAAATATCGCAAGAGAAAACAGCAGAGAGAAGAACTGAATTTCAAGCCTTATATTTTACGAATGAAAAAACTAAAAACCCCAAACATGGAACTTTCATCCCAAACTTTAGAAGATCTGGATAATTTAATAACGAGCGTTTATCAGAAGTATTGCTTCGAGTTGAAGCTATTGACTAGACTCACCAAGAAGAAAACCTTATCCATTAAAGATGTGGAGGCTGCAACAAAGCTATGCATACCAGGTAAACGAAAGGACAGTGCAGTGAATTATGGGAGAACGATTGTATCAGCCTTCAAGAGATAAATATCCAGTAAAAACTAATTTTGCACAGTTGAAATAATATAGGATGGAATTAAGTATATGCTAATATATTTTATTGGAAATTACGCTTCAAATAAATATTCAAATTTTAAAATCCGGGTGGGTTTTTTTTCCTCTTGGGTAATGCGGTAAGGTACAATCTGGTTTAATCGGTGCAGGGAACTTTTTCGGTTCCCTCATCTGCAAACAAAATTATTTTGGTGGAATTTTTGCTAAATGTGAGAATCACAAAAACTTTCAGTGCGATCGTAGTTTAACCCCCTGCTTGGCGCGCTTTTCAAAAATCGCCAACCACTATCTAGGGTTGGTATAATAGGAAAACCATAAAGTTGCCATCTTTGGCGAATTATCGCCAACTTGGCGAAGAAGGGGGTTAAACTACTAATCACCCATAACAATTTAAGGTACTTTCATAACAATTTAAGGTACTTTAGTATTAGACTGTCAATCTTTATCGCAAAATTTGAAGGCGACCCAATGAGTTGCTAAACCGCCAATAGTGACAAAAAATCGTCATTATTTAAAAAAATTGTTCAAAAAAACTGTTGTCCACCATTTTGTTGGTTTCGTTGGCGTCGACGGTTTATCGCCAAATTTGAATTCTTAACCAATGAGCTATTAAACTGTTGGCGACCGTTGGCGTCGATGGTCTAATACGTAAGAACCAATATTAAAATTCATTTGTTCAAAATTCTTGTAATTATACAAAATTGAAGTGTTTTTGACAAGTATTTGACGGTTGGAGCGATTTCGGGGTACAACTTTCATACATATTTATTTTCGTCAAAAAGATGTTTATAACCAACTTTTAGCAAAATGGACGAACGTGGCGTGAAATGCAGTAATAGTGTTACAAAACGTCAAAAACATACACACACATCATGTGTTGTATTTTGGGTAACTTCGTATTCTCAGGCAGTAGAAACCAGTATTTGTCCACAGCGTCATGAAAGATTCCATTTTAGAAGAAACAGATATAAATATTTGAAAATATATAGAAATCGGGGTGTTATCCTTGTATATGGTACCCCTTGATTTGGCGGCTTTTTACCAAGAAGCCGTAACGTCATTTCTGACACGGACGCTCGTTGGCTGGTTGCTTAAGCTATGATTCCTGTTGAGCTTTGGCGACATTCATAAATATGTTATTTTTACCTTCGCGACATTTTTCAAAATGGCGCCAAACGGGTACCGTATACTAGGATTTAACCGAAATCAGATATACGCGAAAACATACCAACAGTAGAAGAGCAGAAAAAACAAAGAGTAGTAAAAAAAATGGATTCAATGTAGCCCCAAACAAAACGACACCAAAAAATTGCCAATCACGCAAGGCGCCAATTGACTGTTTACCAAAGCTCAGTAGTAAGTGTATTTTATTCACATACGGTACTAATCGGCTTTTTCCGATTCGTTGGCTATAGTTTCGTTGACGAAAACAAACTTTGTATTCGTGAATAGATACTTATTTTATTCTGGTTCAACGTTAGAAGGTAGTTCATAAGTTGTAAAGCCAATTTTGGTTTGATATTATATTTGGCGAGTTTTGGCCCTCTCTTCTCTGATTAATAATTACCGCTTAATCAAGCTAAACTGATGTAATATCTTTTAAATTTATAGTAGTATCCTCTGATATAGGAAATTTAGTTATCAGAAAGTTAAATGGTTTTGTAAACGGAATTTGTTACCATTAGCAATTATTTTATCGGTCATTTTCTTTTAATAATGCTTAATTAGCCATACGAGAAAGATGATTTCCAAAAAGATTTGAGAAAGAAGAATAATTAATCCTTTGTTATGATGTTTTTTCTCCTTCATGATGAGAATGAAATTTTGTGAAATGTCTCCTTTGAGTTTGTGATAAATATGGCAGTACAAAGAAGTAATGACTCTTTGGTAAAGATTTAATTGCTTCAACTTTTTTTAAACCTCATATTTTAGGAGTGAAAAATAAAAATTAAGAACATAGTGCAGTTTATCGTAAAGAAAATCATAACAATATTCCACACACTCGCCAAAGTCCGCCATGTTGAATGAACATTAGATTGTCAAAATCAAATTATTTGATAATAAATTTTCAAAAATATTTAACTTTGCTAACGAAGGTATTTTAAAATCTAGAAAAAATATTAAAAAAATCAAACATAAAGTGCTATAAATTTAAAATTTGTTGAAAAAAGATAAGAATAATCATCTCCTACTAAATGTTATGATTACAGTTAATAGGTACTTGAAATGCTTCATTAATTTTAAAAAATGAAGACTTGATTATTGCGAACAGAAATTTTTAAAAATAAACATTTCCTTGATTGTTGATGTGACACTTAGTTCAAAGTTTGGAAATTATTAATTAACGATGAAAAACAGGTGATAATTTCTTCAGCGAAAATAAACAAACTAAATAAAGAAAGCTTAATTATTTTTAATTTTTAAGTTATTATTTTTATGTTGCCTATTTATTTTAGCTTAGTTCATAGGATAGCAGTCCAAATTGGTTTTAGAGTTACATTTGATGAGATTTTGCTCTTTTACCGTTAATTAATGAGTCCAAAGTATTTTTAGCAAACAAAGACTGTGTAATTAATGGCTGATGTTGTTATAATCATGAAATTTAGGATAATTCTGAAAATTGATTCGCTACATTAATTCTAAGGCGATACATTATAATTATTTTACTAAACAGCTTAGATGCAATATCGTTTTCGATTTCTAGTCCAGAAAAATGTTACAACAATGTTTGGATGTGAAATGCTTTCGGTTTCGAAAGCTATTTATTGTGATCTGCGATAGGTTTTTTGAGTTCGAAATAATTCTTTTGAAGAAATTTATTTAATGAAAGGAGTATTTTCCAAAACTTCTTTTACCAAACAATCCGTAATTCCAGTTAAACCTGGCACCTTCTTATGACCTGGCACCTTCTTGAAAATTACTCTTTCATTTATTGTGTGTGCTTTAACAGCCAGACATTAAGCAATTTTTGGTGAATGAAATGAGATATCTTTTAAGGACATAACAAATCAATTTCTACTTAGAATTTTTTTTTATCTAAGTTACTCTTTATTCAATTATTGCAAATAATGTAAATATGTATAGAAATATGACAGAATCACAATATTAAGTTCTATACGTGGTGTTCGAACTCTCAGCCCCAATGATGGGAATCCAACGCCATTCTAACCAGACTATCCCGGCCTAACGATTATAATTACTATAAATAATTGGTCATTGATTGATTGATTTTCAGTGCCATTTGAGGATTTAAAGCCAATTGTGGCAACGGAAAAGACGTAGATTTTCTACATAAGTTGGGATATGCAATACAGATTAGAAATTTCTAATTTTCTATATTCTATATTATTTTAATTCGAAAGTATTTCAAAATTAATCGGAAAAAAATAGATTAATTAATAATGTTAGAATTTAAATGCATCAAGTATATTAATATAAATAGAATCATTCAAAATAATCGGCCGAAAACATGTTATGCCTAAGATAATTGGCGTTAGAGAAAAACAGAATTCGTTACCTATTTGGCGGCAGAGCTGAAGATTTTTGGAGAGAAACTTGGTTTTTAATTAATTAATAAAAACTCTATTAGCTTCAAATCTTACTCTATTAGCTTCAAATGTCATCCGGCACACACACACACACGCACGCACGCACACACACACACACACACACACACACACACACACACACACACACAC
>JAOUZG010037308.1:903970-920295 GCA_026289955.1 Argiope argentata
TATATATATATATAAACCCCTGAAAAACTATTATGCAATTGGATTCTATTTCCTTATAATAATTCGTTCCAAAATTTGATAAATCTATAAATTTTCAAATATGATGCCAATTTTAATTTATGTTGATTTCTGAGTTTGTGGATGAAATAGTTCTGTTTAATTCAAAATGTATATTATCATGTGAATACATGATGTTGTTTGGGTTAAGAGGTTTTGATGTCTCTGCAATTTACGGGCATAAAATAAAGATTATGATTTTCCATTCACTTTCTTTCCTTTCCTTTTTCGCAAGATTTGCAGCACTTTTTTTTATAAAGTTTTTTCTTTTTCAACGTTTTCAAGCATTGTTAAATTATCATGACGCCGAATAATCTTATTGCTTTTCTGAAAATACTTATTCGACACTTGTTGAGAAATAATTGGATTCAAATAAAAATAACAATTATAGTTAGAATCTATACCAGATTTTCGACTACGTTCTTAAAGATTTCTCATTTCTGATTTGTTCCTTACAGATGTTGGTTATTTTTACATACTACATCAGGGAATTTTTTTCCACAATGAGAAATTTTCTAAACATAAATTTTAAGCATATTCCTTTTCAGCATTTCATGTTGAACTTTTGAGGAACAAATCGATATCTTAAAAAGAGATTTCCACTTTATGTCTTTCAAAGGTTAAAAATAATTAAATGAATTTTCTCTTCTGTCTTTTCTTCCTTGATCAATATTGCGTACTTTTTACATAGTTTGCCTTATGCTGAAGAGAAACGAAGGATAATCTCTTACCGCCGATGAATTTTGCTCAAAATTCAATACTAACCGACCGTTTTAGATTAAATATGTAATACGCATTAAACAGTATGCAAGTGTGTTATAGCAATATTAATTCATCTAAATGATAATTGTTTTTAATTATCTTATTCATATTGACATGAGCCGGCTTCCTAGCACAGAAGTAGCGCGTCTTCCTCGTGATCTGGAAGCCCTGGGTTCGAGTCTCGGCCAGGGCAGGGTTGTTCTGTTTTCTAATTGTGAGGTGAGTGAATCCTGTGTCTAAGAAACCATGCAAAAAGGGGCTTTGCAAGCGAATGTGATAAGTCTTTCCTTTTCATATGATCTAGAAGTCAGAATTCTGTACTCTGGTGCTCTGAAATTCATACCCTCAGAAGCTATTGCACCCCTTCTTCCGTTGTAAAGCGGACACGTAATCATCAAATGCACGTGAGCAGAGATATGCAAAATCCTTTGAAGGATTAAATTCAAAATTCAGAACACTGTAAAAAAATTTATATAAAAGCCTTATGATAAAATGCAAGTATTTTATCTAAACTTCATTAATCTTATACTCACATTTTTATCGATTACAATAATCTCTCTTCGTGCGTTTCACATGTCAAAATAAAAATATATATTACATGTTTAGCCTATTTATTCGGGGGGAAATTTAAAGAATTAAGAAGAAATTATCAAATAATTCATACTGGCACTCAGAATGATTAAGAAGTGAAATTATCCATTTTTTTTTATCAAACAACATAAAATTAAAAACCTATCGAATTATCTAAGATGGAAATTTTTTTATCATTTCAGAACATGATGTTGTTTTGTGAATGAGGTTTTTTGGCGCCAACGAAAATCCGTAGGTGAAAAAAAGAAATTTTATTATCTGCACAAGCATCTCAAAAAATCACCTTTTAATAATGCGTTACCATCTCATTTACAAAAGTTCCAATTCAAAAAAATAAGTTAATGACTACGGCACCTTACGGCACCTTAAAATAAAACCTTAAAAATATCATACTGAGCACGCGATTACATGAAATGAAATAAATAGGAAATGTGATATTTTTTTAAGCAACAAAAGGAAGACAAAGTTTTTTCATGATCGTTTGCGATACTAAAGTGACTCATTCAAAGAAACAATTAAAATGAATAAAAAATATAATTTAACCCGCACGAGCACGTGGTGCTTCAACGATGTTTCAATGAGATGCGGTTTTTGGCGTCAACAAAAATGCATCGGCAAGAAATTGACATTTTAAATTTGAACTTTCTCAAAAATAGGCTTTAGAAAACTCAAAAATATTGGTAAATGTTGCAATTTCAAATTAAAGACCTTTTTAATTGCGAATTTGCCACTTTTTGTTGAGATATTTTTTTCAGATTTTTTACTTTATGAAAGCTTTCATCAAACTTGAATAAAAATCTTTTTAAAAAATAGATAAAATTGTTTAATTAAACCATACCTTTATAAAAACTACCACTTTTTTGTTGAGATGCTTTCTTCAAACATTAATAAAAATCTTTTTAAAAGTAGATTAGATTTTTTAATTAAGTAAAACATTTTCAATAATTGGCCAAGAAATATTGGTTTTCAATAAAAATCAAGAAATTATGTTTCGACATGATACATTGAAAAATGCAGAGCAGATTTCATTTTAATCTTTTATTTCTTGCTACTTTCTTCACATACAACTCTGGAAGGGACAGATTAATAATGCGGAAACGGGATATGCGGGAAAGAAAATGGCATATTTTAAAAGTTTTCTTTCGTTAGTTGTTTATACACAAACAATTGTAAAATTGTAAATAATAGAAATTGGGAATGACACCCATAATTCAAAATGAGAATTGCTGTCTAAGCTTAAACAAAATTTATTACTCCAAACAATGGTTTCTGAAACGTAAGCCCAGGTCAAGTTCCTTGCTTATTCGGAATTTGATTTTCAATCCATTCATGCGAAGAGTTAGTTTCAATACCGACCTCAAGAATTCTGGAGAAAAAAAAGAGTGCTTTTTCACGACTCATATTTATTGTTCATAAAGGATGGCTTCAGGTTTTTGGAAGCTTTGATCTTCACCGATGTATTCGATTTCTCAATGTCACGAATACTGATTTCATTGTCATTGAAAAGGATGTACGTTATTAATTACCTGCATCTAATTTAAATGAAGGATATTATCATTAAGATATACCCCATCTCAGAGCTGACAACATTAAGTGCTAATTATTGTACACGTGAAAACTTATTAGAACCTTTTTTTCTAGTATTTTCGTAAATATTTTGATTATACGAAGATCGCTTTATTTTTTCAAACTCCAGTGGATCGCATAAAACGACATCATTAGAGAATGAGATAAATTTGTTTGTAAAAAGATATACATTATTAACTTTAAAATCGCCAGGAAATTTCAAGCATTTTGCCATTTAGGTGGATAAGGTTTTCAATCTCTTCTTTGAAAATTGTTGGCACTAAAGACGTGAGATAGGCATTCATTAATTCTTAATTACTATTTTTAATCTAACTAGTTCTTCAAATTAGGGAAATGAATAAAACCACTCGGCTCTAAGGCTCTTTCTCCATGAAGAAGGATACGAACGCAGGACTGTCGCTGTAAAAGTTTTTGACGAGTCAATCAAATTGTTTGAAAGAAATATCAATATATTTCCAGTATTCGAAATAAGTTATACCAGACTCACCTGCCCTCTGGAAAGTACACGAATTTAAAGCACGAGGGATAAACGAGGGCCTCAACAGCCATTTTGGTTGGAACTATGGTTGAGTCCTAAGGGCCATCAAAGGCCACGTAACAACCCTTCCCTTAGAAAGTACGGCCCTTCATCGATGTGAGGAGTCCAATTCTCCACCTGTTAGTGTACCCACCAAGGGTGACAAGACCCAACCAACATACCGGAAGCATCTCATCTTCACTTATGAGATGCCCCCCCCTGGGATTTTTCGAAATGATAAAAAAGATGTATTTGAAATAACAAAATAAGTGTACAGTGACTTGCTGTGGTAATTGGGTCTATAACAAACTAAATCTTAACATTTACAATGATGAAAAGTTATATATAATTATTATAGTTTTTTTTATAAATAATATTGCGTAAACAGGATAAGAATACATGCCCAATTTGTATTTCATAGGATGAATGAAAAACTTTAAATAAATTCAACGACAAAATGATTTATCTGTAAATTTTAATAATTTCATTTCGTTATTCCTAATAATTAACACATTTCGTATACGCCATTCTTCTGCCAGATAGAAATTAAAATTCGAATCATGCAATATGAAAGAAAAGTAAAATCTAGTTGGCAATTTTTTGAACAGCTGTAAGATATATAAAATATTGAATAATATTGAATGATATATAAGATATTGAAATAATTTATAAAATTATTACTTTTATTAGGTGATGAAAGACAGTAAAATAATGTTAAACGGGCATTTTCAGCAGTAATAGAGGCAGAATATTTAATTTATATAGTATTTTTGAAATAGCTTAACTCTAAAATAATGAGATGTCTTTCTGAAGAAAGTATTGCTTTCATAATATTGAGATAGAATTTAATAAACTTTTTTTGAGAGGGCGCGACTTTTATTAGAGTGAGATAGTTGTGGATGATGAATAAAAACATTGTCTTCATCACGTCATAAAAGATAATTCAATATCAAAACCGTCAAGAAGGCTTTTTTTCAAATAGCAAGAATCCTAGTTATGATGCATTCTTTATTTTTGATATTTAATTATAAGCTGCAAATAAATGGCTTTATTGATCTTTTGAAAACAGAATCTTGCATCTTTCAAATGAGAGTTATTTTCTATATAATGTTTTATAGTCAAACTTTTTAGTTAGATAACAACAGTAAAATACAATGAAAAGGCCTTCAAAGTAAGCTATGAAAATGACAATATAGTGATATCATAAAAAAAACCTCGTAAAATTTAGAATGCGCTGTCTGCATCTGGATGATGTTACAGATGGAATAAATAACGTGGGCCTTTATAAAATCACCTTTTATGGAATGAAAGAATATGGAAAAAAGATTGAAATGAAATCTGCTATGCATATTTCAATGTATCATGTCAGAACATCATTTCTTGAACGGTCAAGCACCACGTGCTTGTGCAAGTTCAATTAGATTTTTCTTCATTTTAATCACTTTATTGAATGAGTCACTTTAGTACTGAAAACGATAAAAAAAAACTTTTTTTCTCGCATTTATTGTTTAAAAGAAATATCCCATTTCCATTTTTTTCATTTCACATAATCACGAGCTCAAAATGACATTTTTGTAGGTTTTATTTGTTGTAGTCATTAACTTATTTTTTTAAAATCTGAGCTTTTGTAAATAAAATGTCAACGTGTTATTAAAACCTGATTTTTTGAGATGCTCGTGCAGATAGTAAAATGTTTATTTTTCATCTACGGATTTTTGTTGACGCCAGAAAACCTCATTCATTCCCAAAACAATATCATGTTCTGACATGATGAAAATTGCTTTTACTGGTGCCAAAACAAGTCTAATTAACACAACTACATCCTAAAACTATGAATTTATTGTGTTTTATTTTCAAAACAGTAATTACAATAATATGTAGGAATATATAAATTTTGAGCAATTCATGGCATGAAACGAATTCATCTTTGTTCCGTCTAATTTCTTTGATGTAAGATGCAATGGTAATGAAGTGAGGAATCCAACCATTAAAAGAGTTTGAGAAGTTCAGAACAAATTTAAACATCTAAACTTCACCAGAAAAATAAATTTAGAATTCAATAATTTATCGCAAAAACATATGATTTTTCATATATTTTTAATCCTTTAATCCTAAAAAATTAATCCTTCGATGCTTTTAAAACAGATATAACTATCTTTAATATATTCGAAGTTAGGTTGTATTACTCTCACATTTTCCAATATCATTTCGGTATTTATTTTAATCTTGGATATCAGTTTTGTGATTTTTCACATGAAAATTAATTTCAGCCTTTGAAGAAAAAAAAGGAATTTTTAAACCTTGTCTGATATTGAGAAAGAAATATTAATCAGCGCTTTAAGTCACGTCATTTTAAAAATGTTTCTTGTGAGTTGGGGATTTAGTGTGAAGATATTTATTAGGAATAGACTTGAATACTTTAATTTTTAATGGTGACTGCTTCTTAGACTTTAAATGCCAGCACATTTCCCTTGGATAAAATATAATTTAAAAGTTTTTAAAATGAATAATAGTTTGAATTGTTAAGAAATATCAGCAAGATCTGAACTTTTGAAAATGAACCTGACAAAATTATATTTCAGCTTTTTTCAAACAACAATTTCTTCTATATCATTCTGTTATAGTTACCATAACTATTGGGTTAATTCCCATGAATTTCAATTTTCCACATAAATTAGAAATCATTGTAATATGAAATTTAATTATATATATTCGATAAAAAAAATGAAATGAGTCGCGTTATATAGAGCTGTTTTTAAATACTTAATTCAATTCCTACTATTAGCTCACTCTCTCCCTATATTTTCATATCTTGTTCAAATTTTCAGTCATTAATAAAATACTTTTTATTCGACCACTCACGTTCAAGTACATTTTTGTAAACTTGTAGTAGATGGCATTTGATGTTAATACAGTTTTTTCAAATACTAATTCATTAATGTGTATTAATTAATTAAAAAATAATTTTATCGCCTTTATAGCAGTTGCAATTATTAGGTCTGGTAGCCTGGTTGGTAGGGTGTTGGATTCGTATCCCTTGTGCTGCGACATCGAACCTGGTTCATAGTTCTCCATGTTGAGAATTACATCACTGGGGGTATTGAGGCAAAGGTGATCGTTATTCAGGTGCTCAGGGGGTCCATACCCTCAGGAGCTACTTCACCCCTCCTTCCATTGCAAAGCAGCAAATGAGACAGCAACAAGTGCAATTATTCGATGAAAAAATAAAATCTTTCTTATTTTCCTTAATTTTTCCTAATATCCAACGTAGGAATTGATTTTAAAAAATTGTTTTTATATTACTTGTTTTAGATATTAAAATGGCCAGTGTGAAATTTTAAGTTCTTCTTACCTAACCAAAAATAAGCTTTAACAATTATTGGGCAAAAGCTATTGTTGGCTTTCTTGTATAATAAGCGAATATTTTTTAATATTTCTTTTTCAATAAAATCGAAATTTAGGAAAATAAAAAAAGCATAACAATTTATCGTTTCATATTTTAACATTTAAACTGAATTTCGCATTTATATGACATATTTTAAATTGAACTTTTCAGAATATAGTGGATACGAAAGTGATTACCCACAATAAAACACAATAAAATTTCGAATAAACTAGTGATTCCCTCTCCCTCTGTCTTTTTTTCCAACTCATCGCCTCCAATAACCCCCGTTGTGTATAGTAAATAATTACCTTAACGACGTTGTCGAAACAAATTCGCGCAACCGGAACACGGAGGGAAAAGAATCAAATGCAGAAAAAAAAAGAGCGAAAACTCCAGTGGCCTGCTAACTCATTGGTCGTTTTTCAAGATGACGTCACCCTTCTCACCTGCGGCAGACGATCCAAAAATGCTTGAGATCATTCAGTGTTTCTCTGTGGTTGTGGGCTGAGCTGTTGCACTAACCTCCGTTGACACGATGGATATATGGATTACAAGGGAATGACGTTAATGTCCAAATAACAACTCAACGTCTCTTTTTTTATGGTCTTTTAAAACCATACTACCCTCTTACTAGTTTGATTCCTGCAACTGGCTTTTGGATACGGTGTTAGTGCGTGTTCGAAGAATTAGGTTGTGGATATTGTTTTTATTTTGCTTGCAATTTGAAATAGAAAAAGAAGAAGAAAAAAAAGATGGTGCAGTGAATCGACTCCCAGAAGTATTTAACTTTGATATCTGTTTGAATTTGTTTGCGAGTGACTTGTGGAATTATTGTTTTGGGAAAAAAAGGATTGTGAAAAGTGTTTAATCAAAATGACTGCTTGCAACGTTGTGGACAGATTGGTATCGACTCTTTTTAGAAAATTAGGACGTGAAATAGCAGACAAACCGGGGTACTTTGTAATCGTTCCTATACTTGTTGCAGCTTTATTCGGGTCTGGTTGGCAAAGAATAAGATACGAAGATGACCCGGAGTACTTGTTTACACCAACGAATGGACGTTCGAAGGTAGAACGGAGGATTGTAGAGACTCTGTTTCCTATGAATTCGTCGCAAAATTTTGACTTGGGGCGCATAACACGGCCAGGCCACTTCGGTCGTGTTATTGTAGTTCCACGTGATGGAGAAACTGTCCTTAGAGGGGAGATTTTCGATGAAATAGACGAACTTAACATGATAGTCCAGAACCTTACCATCGAATACGAAGATAGGCTTTGGAGATATGAAGATATATGTGCCAGGAAATTAGGAGGGCATTGTTTCCAAAATGATGTCTTAGACTTCAAGTCCCGAATTCGAAGGATGGAATATGATTCAAATGTGACCATGACCTTTCCCTTGATGGAGACCCCAAACAGAGTCTACTTCTTGGGTGGGGCATTAGGCGGTGTGGTGACTGACAAAAATGGTGTAATTGTCAATTGTAGTGCAGCAAATCTCATGTATTACCTTGACTGGAGTACACCCAGAGCGAAGAAAATGGCGCGAATTTGGGAAGCTCTGTTCTTGGAGACCGTGGAAGCTTTGAACGATCAATTTGATACCATCTCTCTGGCCATGTTTGTTTCAAACACCTTGACAAAGGAATTGCAGAAAAACACACAGAGCGTCGTACCTTTTCTTAGCCTAACTTTGTTCATCATGTTGGCCTTCTCGATTGTTACCTGTATGATGGCCGACTGGGTGACCAGCAAACCATGGTTAGGTGTTATAGGATGCATTTCTTCTATCATGGGTGTAGGAGCGGCCTTTGGTCTTATAATGTACTTTAACTTAGAATTCATCGGAATAAACTTGGCAGCACCGTTTCTCATGTTGGGTAAGTTTCTTTTTCTCATAATTGCATCTTCAAAAAGAAAAATTGAGTAAATAAATTAAGATTATGTTGAGATAGTATCGTGAAGGAGTATTAAATTGAAACCATTGTTTTTAATGGCTTTAACCCATTGGCTGATAAATACTGTGTTTAAAGAAATATTTTCTCTTAAAATTTCATTTTAACTGGTGAAGGCGTAAAAAAAGAACTTATTCTCTCCGGATGATGCGCCCTATGTTACTGAAAATACCCAAAGTTCTTTCTTAAACTAAAATGAATCCGAGAAACGAATTAATCAAAATAATGATTAAATATTTCGATACTTATCTCCAGTTTTGATTCTACTCAGTCAGGAAGTTTTTCCTCAAGATGCATCTATAAGAACAATTCTGATTTATGCACTATTTTACCATTCGTATCAAAAGTATTCCGCCAGGAAATTAACTATCAAAGAATTCCAACTATAGGAATTAACCGAATCTTCCTATTATATGAAACTAGGGATTCATTTCAATAAATTTGGAGTTTCCGTAATAATTATTTTGACAGCTCTAAATTCGTTGATCTGGCAATTAAAAAGGGTAGCTAAATTCTTAACTTTAAAAACTTTTACTGAGTACAATTATTTTAAAGCGTACAAAATGCAATTAATTGCTCGTAAATAAGATTTTTTTACCTTGTATAAAATTCAATTAATTTTTATAAATTCAAAATTTGAATGTTTAATGCTTGGAATAATATGCAAATGTGATTTCCTATCGAGCTTCAATTTCGCATGTTTTCTGTTACTCTTAATAAAAGCGAATGTTTCAATGATGTAGGATTTGTTTCCCTCGTAAAAATCTTTCATCTTTAGATGTTTGGCTTCCTTGTTTTTTTCCTAACATAAAAGCACTTTGTAATCTAATTAAACTTGAACGTCTTGTTTGATGGCTTCTTTTTCCTTGTTAAATATATCGATGAATTGGTGAATGCGATTACCAATAGCAAATGAATGATTTGCTAAGCTAAAATTGGTGAATACACATTTTAATAATTGTTTTTTCTAATGTGTTTAAAATTACATTTTCAATGCTTAAGTTAATTTACAACTTTTTACTGTCTTTAAACATACGATTATCTCACAAAATTAATAATTGGAAAACTAATGTAAAAAGAACCGTATACTATTTTATGATGATGGTACTAATATATAAAAAATTGTATAGTAATAAAGGTTATCTTTTCATTAAAAAATGAAAATATAAAATTAGAAACAGCAGTTTTATTAAATGTATTTTATTTTTTACTTTCTGAAAAAACATAGTGAAGTTTTAAAATCTTTATTTCATCTTCCTAGTTTTGCAATATGAAATCTATCTACCAAATATTCTTAGAACTTGACGCAAATTAGTAAAAACTTAAATATACGTTGAGCATATTTGTTTTTCAAATAACCCATTCGAATTCTCAAAATATACAACATTAATCCATGTTTTTAAAACACTTGTTACAGTTTTAGGCATTGAACGTTTTAAAATTCTGAATGAATATAAATACATTCCTGAATCATTTGAAACAAGTTGAGTTTTGATCCATGGCCTAGAAAGCTTTTATAATCAAACTTTTCAAGTTTTAATTTACTTGAACTTTTGTCAAGTAATTTTCGATTGGAATTTATTTTTCCTTATGTTTATAAATTTTGGTTTGCATTTTATTATTCAAACCATCTTAAAAGAGGAAAGCGGACTTTTCCGTTTATATTCTTTATCCTTTTTGCTGACATCTGTCATAAATAAAGCTATCTTTCTCAAAACTAAATTTTTTAATTATCTTTTTAAAAACATTTCAATGATTTTTAATCATTATTAATGGAATGGTATTGAAAGATACTTCACATTTGTTTCTAAAGAATATGAAACTGTATATTTGACGGTTAATGTTGTTCAGAGATTTTGAAGGAGAAATGAAATTAGAAAATGCGTTATGCCAAACGAGGCGACTTCCTTTTACACATTCAAATCACGTTTTATGATTCTGCAAATTTAGTTACTTCAGATGAATGACCTTAGAATAAGGTCTGAGTGCTGTCGTAAAAAAGACTGGGAATATTTGAAAGAATTATTATTTTTAATTAAAAGAGGGAATATTTCTCAAAAGAATCCTTAGACAATGCGCAAAAATATTGTTCGTAAAATCCAATACATTTTTTTGCTTGTACTTTCGTTGAAAAGTTATTTCATTGTGTTTATTTTCCTCTGACTTATTTGTGGAAAATTTTGGATTTAGTTGTTTTAATGCATTGTTTTAGTAATTGGGTTGTGGCAACAGTAAAATATTATTCCTCTTGGATATTCTTACGTTGTAACAAACATTTTATTGCTCCAATTAAGTTTGCCGGCGTCTGATATAGAAATAGTGCGTCTTAACCGTGATCTGGACGTCCCGGGTTCGAATCCCGATTCGGACATGTTTGTTCTTATGAATTGGGGTTCCTATCTGTAGGGTGAGTGACTGTGCTCCCCTGTAAAAAGGGGTTGTGCAAGCGAATGTGATGAGTGAGTAGCAAAAGTCGTACTCTTGGCCCTGGTTGGCGCTATTGCAAAACAAGAGATGCTGATTAAGCTTTAATCATTGACTACCTCAGCGAGTTTGTGCATGACAAGTGCCATAAGAAACAACAACAAATATTTAAGTTTAATATCTATTTCATGTTTCCAAATATTTATAATATTTATTAAATATTTATAATATAAATTTTTCAAATATTTATAAAACTTTCATCCTGATTTTGTTTTTATATCGTTTGTGAACCTCCAACAACGGAAGTTATACTGGAATCAATTCATACCCACTTGATAAATAGCATGGATATGTGTCAGTTTTGAAGTCCGTAACACAAAACCTCAAGATAGTGTGCGATTTATGCGAGATGACGTGCATTTACGTCTGGTCTGTGCAATTACCTGAACTGAGTTCCTTGTTGTTACCGTATTATATGCGAATGATACGGGTGTGTAGAATACAAAACCATCCTGCCACGTATGTTGCATAGCCGACTGTAAAGGGATAGTGAATTAAATCGAAGCTATTTTTTATGTATAGAAACATCCCATGCGGAAGTAAAGACGTCGCAGCGCGGTGGCGAATATGCAGAAATTCGATTTCTACTCGGCAGTGAAATAAACAATCCGTTAGGTTGTTAGGTCAATGCCTGAGGACTAAAAAAAAAAAGAAAAAGAAAGAAATATCCACCCATTCGTGTCGTCGAGCTAGTTCCTACTGGTTCCAAAATGTGTTATTTTTTTCTTTGAAAATTTAATCAAGATTCTGAAAAATGTAAAAACGATAGAAAAAGAAAAAATGCACTTTTAAAGACTTTACCTCGATTCACGCAAAGTCATTGTAATCATAAGGAGTTCAGATAAATTTTATCAGTGTTTCAAGCATAAATTATTTATTACAAAGACAGTGGATTATTGCAATTTATATAAGAAAATCGATTATTTAAAATGCGAGTTTGTGTTACATTGTTTCCATTTTAAAATTGTAAACCTTATAGAAACAGAAACAATCCATCATTGGATGCTTTTAAATTTTTAATTAGCATTACAATTTTAGTTTGTATGAACAAATAGAAGTGGGAAATTAATTAGATTACGAATTTTCTTCATATTGTAAAGAAATATTCTGACATTTCTTAGTAGTAGGCTTTAGAATTATGGAATAATCGAGAAATTTCTGTTTCATCAAATTATTCAAAATTGCTTAAATCTCATTCTAAATTATTTGTAGCTTTAAAATGCGTCAAATTTTTGTAAACAAAATGATTAATCTTGGCTGAAGTTATTTTTAGCATTAATAACATTTGAAACTTATCAAAACTGAGAAAAAAAATGCAAGAAATAAAATTTATCATCTGAAAGCCTTTTTTTTTAAAAAAAAATATCCTCTAAAGGTCTTTTTATGAAGTGACGTGCTTAAAAAGTTGAAAGAAAGTTAACATTTTAATTACTATTTATTAAAAAAATACTTTTTTGATGAACTCTAGGCATCTGTGATTTACTCAAGAATAACATATAAATATTATCTCTAGATCCTACAGTGTTTCCTTGTAGAGAAATTTGAAGGATTTCACTACATGTATACTACATTATATAATTTATAGATATTGTGCCTTTCTGTATTTTTTAAAAGGAACAAGTTGATAAAAATCTATTTTAATTAGTGCTTTAAGATCTTAATGTACTCATTATTTCTCTTCCCATTATCAAACGATTCAATAAAAGTTACTACACTCGAAAATATCTTCATATCTCATTTAAAGCATGTTCCAGAGAGAAAAAAATGTCGACTCTTTGAGAATGAGCCGCTTGAGTCATACTGGACGCAGCTCTTTCATAAGTTAGGTAACATATGCATAAGAGAAACGATATTTGTATTCAAACAAAACATAGAGGTCTTTTAGAAAAACCTATAAACATTTCACCAAATTCTTCCCCGCCGTGTCATCTGGCGAACATGTATCTAAATCCTGCTTCACAACTTGGACAAAGGGAATATAATTCAAATCCCTGCCCGCTTTGTATTCCCGCACTTTTAATAAGTTCCTTTTGAAGGTAACGAAGAGGTGGTATCATCAAACCTATTTTAGAGAAAAATGACAGCAAAAACAATACTATCACGTTTTACGCGAAATTTTCTTTATTTCTTGTGTAAAACTACTGTTTACGGAAACATTAAACAGCAGAAGATAACGCAGAGTACCTCTTCTTGGATTGGAGGACAAATCATCTTCCTTCATGTTGCCATGGCTACCGAACAATTTACTTTCCGCGTTTGTTTTCTTAGCATATGAATGACCACTGGCGATTCGGACAATACAGCGAGCTACAATTACGCGTAACATGTAATAATGCAAAGTGGATTGCATATTTTTTTTTTCTATTGAGAGAATTTTTTTTGTATTGTTGAGGTCAAAAAAATTAATTTTTTATTATAAAAACTAGCTTTAAATGTCCTTGCAATTTTCTTAATAAAACATTTTTAATTGGAACGCTCTTTAGATAATACTATGCTCAAGTTTTTTTTTTAAATTTCAAGTAGTTCCGAAATATTATCACGTTTAATTGGGAGGATTATAAAGTTAAGAAAGCGGCGCTATTTCAATTGCACAGATATATTTTACCAAATTTTCAATTAATGAAGTATGTTAAAGCAAAATCTCTGAATTTATATGCGATTACGGATTTATTTTCTCATTTCGTGAAAATTGTTAAGTTATACAACCTGATACGATTCTAACTAAAAATTAGCATGGGAAGTAATATATAATGGGAAATTTGGATTGTGAGATACCGAGATTAGATTCTCTGCCAATTTTCCCTTTAATTTGGCCATTGGGTTTTAAGTATTTCATTTTTCATTTCCTACTATTGGCTTACACTCTTCCTATATATATATATATATATATATATATATATATATATATATATCCCTCTGGATGCCACTCGGGCGGTTTGGGGCGTTTTGGAAATTTACCCTTAATCTCCACTTCGGCCGGTTTGGGGCGATGGCTTGCGTTTTAGGGGAGGTGGGTTTTAAAATCGGCTACTGTGTTAAGCGCTCCAGGAGGTTCGTGTTACCTCTGACGATCGCGGCTTTTTCACAGAAGGTTCCTCTGTGCCTTAAGGCGGTAGGGTTGGGAAGGGATTCACAAAATAGGTTGTTTGCTGCTTTATTGTTGTGTTTGAAAGGGGTTGTGTTGGGTTTTAAGTTCTTATTTCCCGGTGTTATCTCAAAATTGGAAAGATTTTATGGCTATTTTAAAGAAGTTTTCCATGGAAGTTCTCTGTTAACAATAAAGGATAATAAGGATTCCGAAAAGTATTTTTTATGGATAAGCATCAGAAAGCTTGTTTTAAATATTAATACTATTGTAAAGATATAAAGACAAACTATTGCATTAACTTTGTGGCCTATTTATATAGTAGTTTTCTCACAAAGCGAGTAGCGGCTCTTGTTACTGTGGAGGGCAATCGTTTTATATTTCTAGCTTCTTAATCTATCATCAAAAGGAGATGACAAGTACAAACGACGTCAATAGCATTTCAAATAGCATTAAAAGACCCCCCCCCAAAAAAATGGAGTTGTTGGTTTTCCCCTCCTTAGAGTGAGATAAGTTATGTAAATGGGAAGTGCCTTTCAAGAATGTCATTCTAAAAATATTTTTCTTCAGTTGTCAATTTCTATTCCTTATTTTACATATTGTGAGACGTTTTTCATTATCAGAGTATTTTTTATTTCTTTAACAGCTTATAATTTCTTCATTATGAGCGAAAGTAAACTTGAATTCACTGATAAATTAAACCAACTTTACCTGTTACTGATGAAGTAACAGTTATTTGTTAAGCGAAGATGAAAGTAAACCAAAAAATGTTTTAGCTGTTTTGATAGTTAACATTTTCTCGAATTTCATTTATTTTTCTTACTTCATTGTAAAATAAAGTTTTAAAATCATCCCATCTTTTTCCTGCATTATTTTGATGCACCAAAAAATTAAGCAGTATTATTACTATTGACATATGTCTATACACATTATCTACTATTGACAAACTGTTGTTTTAATTACATTTCAACAGTTTAATAAGATAAAAAATAAGGATTTTTTTTGTAGATATTTGTCCTAACTTTTATTTCAATGATTGAAAAGTGATTGCTAAAAAATTACGCGTGATTCCCTCATACGTAAATTTATTGAAACTTAATATGGAACTTTCGTTTAAAAATTCATTTTATTTCATTGTAACTAGATCTTATCTTAACAATACTATAGAAAACTTAAATAACATATTAAGATAAGAAATTAAGCTTGAAAAATTTAGCATGACGGCTTATACCAAAAAAGTAATAATTATGAGGAACTAAAGTAAAATTCTCAGGCTGGAAACTGAAAGAATGAGTTTTCGAAATATATTTCACTGAGTAATGTTTTCCCAGATTTTATTGAACAATTTTTTTATGTCAGTATTAAATAAAGTTTTAAAAACATTTTATGTCATTTATCGAATTACTTTGATAGATGAGATAATATAGCTTTTAGCGCAATTTTGTCTCTTGATTAACTAAATTTTTTTAAAGATAAATAAAAATTAGTTGTAAAATAAATAAAAAAAACTTTTGGAATATAAATTTATGTTACACTCTTTTTCGATGATTTAAGTAAAAAAAAAATGTATGAATTTTTGGAAACAAAATATGAAAACTTCTTTAAAAATTTAATTAAAGGGGAAAAAATATTTTTATATTACGATCGAAAATTTTAAAATGATATTTATATTCAAAAATTCAATGAAGATAGTAGTTTATATTATAAAAGCCTTTTATTGCCTTCAGTATTAAGGAAAAGGGAGTACTGGAGGCAATAAATAACAGAATTCTTAGCCGAGTGTTAAAAGAACGTTTTATTTTCGAAATTTCTTTCAAAAGCCGCTGTTTTCCCAATTTTTTTTAATTCAAAGAATGTTTTTATTTCAATATTATATAAAGATTTAAAACATTATCTAGTCTAT